>QEPC01001840.1:1264211-1294958 GCA_003113815.1 Sphenodon punctatus
CATGAGCAACTCCACCAAGTAGGTGTCGGTGCAGGCCAGCTTGATGAGCTGAGGGACGTCACAGAAGAAATTGTCCAGCTCATTGGGGCCACAGAAGGGGAGCCGGATGATTATAGCTATTTGGACAATGGAGTGTGTGAAGCCACCAGCATAGGCTGCCCCTAGCAGAGTCCAGCAGATCCTTCTGTTCACCAGGGTGGTGTAGCGCAGAGGCTGACAAATGGCTACATATCTGTCATAGGCCATGATCATGAGCAAGAATATCTCAGCTGCCCCCAGGAAATGGAGAAAGAAGATCTGAGCTATGCAGCCCCCATAGGAGATGACCTTGTGTCTGGAGAAGAAGTCAGCCAGCATCTTTGGAGGGGTGACTGAGCAGTAGCAAATGTCCATGAAGGCCAAGTTGGCCAGGAGAAAATACATGGGGGAGCCCAGACGGGGGTCGTTCCGGACAGTAAAAATGATGAGGATATTCCCTGGCAGGATGAAAACATAGAAGAGCAGGAAGATGGTGAAAAGGAAGAGCTGGACATCACGGACCTGGGAGAGACCTAGCAGAACAAACTCTGTCCCTGTTGTGTGGTTTGTTCCATCCATCCCTTCAGTATGTCTTCCTGCAGCACCCAAAGGCTAGAAGGAGCAATTGTAAGACATTTGTTAGTAAACATCAGTATGTTGCTATTGGAAGACAAATGAGATATAGGGCATTTTCACACAAGACACTCTCCACCCAACCCCCTCCCACCGTACATGTTACAGGGCTCCCACAGGGCAACACTGCAGCCCTGTAACATGTATATTGGGTGGGTGGTGAGTGGGTAGTATCTTGTGTGAAAATGCCTATAATTGCTAGTGAACATAAGAACATAAAAGTCACCTATCAGATCAAACCAATTGTTCACCAAGTCCAGAATCCTGTTTCTGACTGTGGCCACTTTCAGTCACTTCAAAGAAGTACATAACAGGTCACAACAGAATGAACTGTTCTACTATTTACTTAAAGCTCCTGACAGTCAGAAGTTGTCTGACAGCCAACCAAATTGTCACCCAACCAAACCAAATTGTCACCCAACGAAATTGTCTAACAGCCATTTATGAACCTGTCCTCTAAGAACTTATCTTGTCCTTTTAAAAACCCAATTTTTCAATCTTCTGGGTTTACAGATTTTTCAGTCTTCTGGGTATACAAGTCCACAAATAAGTTCCAGATGCAGTTTTCATACAAACATTGACCTGAGGCAGCCTAAAGTAGATGCAGCTGTAGACGTGACAGGCTGCCATGGAAACCAAGTGACCACAGCTACCTGGAGGAAAGCAGATTACCAGGATTAATTTTTACACACAAAAGTTCTAGGAGAAGTTCTTTGCAGAAGTTCAAAGAATCGGATGTTTAAGATCTGGGTGAGGACTTAGGCACAATGAAGATTCAGGATGTAACAGCAAACATGCATGAGAAAGGTGTGTGTCAAAACACCCATTATTCAAGGTGCTGCAGCAACATTTGATATTTTCTGTTTTATTCTCTATCTCTTTCCGAATAATTCCTAAGCTTCTGTTTGCCTTTTTGACCACTGCTGCATACTGAGATGAGGTTCTCAGTGAATTGTTCACAATGATTCCAACATCCTTTTACTGAGTTTTAAGGTAACCCATTATCTAGAGCCCAGCATTGTGTATGTAGTAGGACTGAAACTCGATTCTCAGATTCTCGCTTTTCTCAGCAAGAACCAGGGTTCTCAGCTTGTTCTTGCAAATGAGAATGAGCCGAGAAACTGCCTGGATTCTCGCCAAGAAAGGCAAGAATTTTGAGACAGACCTCCCTGCCCACACATGGGTCCCACGGGTCCCCTCTGCCAGGGAATCCTCCTTGGGAAGTGCCTAGCCCCCCACTGATAAGCGCTGAACCCAGGCGAGAGATCCCACCGCTTCTGTCTCTCCCCTCGGCTCAGTGCTTTGCAAAGAGGGTCTGGGCACTTCTCAAGGGGCGGGGGTTTCCCTGGGGAAGAAAGCAAGTGTGGGGGGGGGGCACTGTCCCCTTCAGCAGGGAAACCCTTTTAGGAAGTGCCTAGCCCCCACATTGCAAAGCACTGAGCCCAGGACAGAGATCCAGCCACTTCTGTCTCTCTTGCCCTGAATTCAGTGGTTTCCATTCGGGGGCTGGGAGCTTCCCAAGGTGGTTTCCCTGACAGAGGGGGCAGTGGGGGACCCCCACTTGCCCACGCTGCCAGTGAATTCTCCTTGGGAAGCATCCAGCTAAGCCCCCCTTTGCAAAGCACAGAGCCTGTGGGGAGAGAAAAAGACAGAAGAGGTAGGAACTCTGCTTTGGCTCAGTGCCTTGCAATGTGGGGGTTAGGTGCTTCCTAAAGGGGTTTCCCTGGTGAAGCAGAGAAAGGTAAAGGATAAAGTTGTTCCACTCAGCTTCCTGCTCCTACAAGTAGGCCTGAAGTGAGAGCAGCAGGTGCTCTCGTTATATCGGAAAATACCAACCTTTTGGCAGCTAGGAGGAAGTCTATTGTCATTTTTTAACATTTCCTGTGATGTTCTGCTATTTTCCACCATTTCTGTAATTTCCAGTAAATTCTGGAAGTTTCTGGTAATTTTTGGTAATTTCCAGTATTATCAATAATACCGAAAATTACCTAAAAATACTGAAAATACTGGAAACTATCAAGAATTGTCAGAAATTACTGAAATGGCAGGAAAGAGTGGAACATGACAAAACATGACAAAAATGCCAGTGGGATTTCCTTCTTGTGTGAATGAGGGCGAAAAAGCTTTTTCCCTCAGAAACAGCACTCACAGAGATTTTTCGTGTCGGCTCTACCTACCAGCATTTCTTTATACTGCTGCAGTCAAACAGAAATCTGGGAGGCAGGGCTAGAGATGAGATGGACAGGAGGAGAGGCAAAGTCAGGGCCAAGAAGAGTGTGACAAGGGGAGCAAGGTTAGGCAGGAGGCAGGCGTAGGAGGTGGTGCTGCTGTAAAGTGAGTCCTCTGGAACCCTGGAGTCTGGGCCCTTACATATCTAAAGACCATCTATGTTCTATCGCAGTAGCTAAGGGCACCTTCTTTCGCGTTCCACCATTGCACCAAGTCAGCATGGCCAGGGTGCCAAGGGAGGCATGTTCAGTGTCTGTTCCACAGCTCTGGAACAACCTTCCACCGGGAGTATTTTTTTAATTAGCAAAATGGCCACTGCGCATGTACAGACTGGCTGCCCTTTTCCAAAACGGCGTAAATACCATTGCTGCCATTTTGGAATAGACCACACATGCACTGAAAGGGTCAGTGGCCATTTTGCGCTTCCACGGTTTTTGTTTTTGTTTTCTTTTTTTATAGATTTGAAACCAAATGACAGCAGACGTGCTGCAGTTCGGTTTGGATTAATCCGTAACTGCCTGTTACGAGCAGTTACTGAATCAGTGACGCCCATTCCTACTAAGGAATTTGGCTAAGCATTTATCAGGATAAGGTCTGGGGATTGGTCTTAATGAGAATTGTATATAGTTTATATTTTTTTAGGTTATCTTTTTGTATATTTTATATTTCAATTTATATCTATATTTTATGTAGCTAACCACACTTAGCCTTCAGGAGACGGTGGCTTAGAATTCCAAATAAAAGGTGGGGTGGGGGGACAAAGATAAATAAATAATACCCACACCATACATGCACATTTTTGGATCTTTCTGTTACTTTCCATCCCAGACCCCATATTTGCTGAGCCATCTCCACATGGCCTGTTTGATCTCCTTGTTCCTGAGGGTATAGATCATGGGGTTCATCAGAGGGAAGACCACAGTGTGAAAGACAGCAACCACCTTGTCCAGAGGGAAGGTCCGGAAGGGCCGGGCGTAGATGTAGATGGCGGGGGTGAACATGATGAAAACGATGATGATGNGAATTTAGCTAAAATAGGTGCCCACCAGCCAGAAAATTCTTCAAATATTTCTGGAGGCATATGATCCATCCCAGGCATCTTCCCTTTTTTCAGAGCTGAAATGTATGTCAGAATCTGTTCTGTTGAGATGGCCAATAATGGGGAGGGTGCGTCGTCAGCAGTGCTGACAGGTAAATAGGAGTCATCAACCTCATTTAGTATATTAGTGGTGCTTGAAAAATGTTTTTCATAATAATGTACTCTTTCTTCCTCGTTGATATGAGGTGCTATATAAGGCCATCTATTTTTTAAGGCTCCATTTATAAGCATCCAGAATTTGGAAGAATCCTGCATTGTAGCTGCTGTCTGGAGATCTGCCCATACTATATTTTGATAGCTGTCCTTCTTGTCTATCAATACCTTTCTATATAACTTTTTTGCCTGGATAAGTTCTTCCCACATATTAGGAAATTTGAATGTTTTCCAGGTTTTCCTAAGGCAGCTTAGATGGCACTTTGCTTGCTGTCTCCAGAACTGTCATCATTCCCTCATATTTCTTTAAGGCAGTTTCATCTGACTCATTTTCAATTATTTCCTCTCTCAGGGCAACTAAATCTGGACTAAATAGCACCTTTACCACTTTCATATGGATTTCTAGTGACCACTTAAGTTTCTGGATCCTGGGAAGCCTAGCTGGATATAGCGGAGACAGACATTTCTGGGTATATAGGGGCAATTCCCTCACTATATCTCTAAAGGGTCATGTGAACTCTCTGGTCTTGTATCAACCTTGAAGTTGGCAACAACAGAGAGACCGAAATAGAAATAATAAGAAAATCTATAACACTAGCTCCCATCGTTGATTCATAAGTGAAGTCACCAAATAAATCACCTTCAGTATGGCCGTTGTAAATTATAAGGTTCTGACGAACCAAAAGTTCCATCAGTTGTTCCCCTGCTTCATTTACTTTTGAATCTTTAGATACTCTAGAAGGTACTTCCGCTACCTCTAACTGTAGCTCATCGTAGTACATGGCCTCTTGGGTACCTACCCTTGCATTTAAGTCTCCCACCCAAATAAGACTAGCTGCTGGGTAGCTAGTCTCAAAATGTTCCAAGAAGCCGTTGAGTTGTTTCCAAATATCCCTATTGTAGAATGGGAAGGATTTGGGTGGAACATAGGTGTTCAGGATCACAAACACTTTATCTTGTGTAAAGGACCAGACCACAGCAGTACATCATCAATAGAGGTGGTCAAGATCTTAAAAGAGCCCTGCAACTTTGGTGAGAAGAAGGTTGAAATTCCCCCTGAGTACCTACCCCTATTCTTCATCCGAATTCCAGGCATTACAAATGACTGTTACCCTAAGACATCCAGGAAACTATCCTCATCCTTACCCAGCCATTTTTCTTGGAGACATATCATTTGATGTCTTATTAGGTACTCACACAAGACCCTATTTTCAGCTTACCCATTAATCCTTCTAAGTTCCATGATATTAATGAAACTGAGGCGCAGACTTCTAGCTCTGTTAGGGTAGGTAGGGGAAACACGGGGAAGTGCCGACGGACACAGCATGGGAAGCTAGCAACCCCCTGAGTTACCATAGAGGAACACAGACACATGGAGCTCCACTCGTGAGGAAGAGGAAAATGACCCCTCAGGATTTTAGTTGACCCTATATGTCCCAGCTGGAACGGGGCCTTATCATCATAGGGGTGGAGAGGTAACGCAGCCTTGAGTGGAGCCCCTCCACTCACACCCACCACCAAGACCACGCACAATGCTCTCACCACCACTCCCTTATATATGGTGCTCCAAGCGACGGGGAGAGGGGAAGGAATGAGGTACAGGTGCAGGGAGACAGGGTGACAGATACCAGGCACAGGGATAAGGGCTGAAGCTTTTACTCAAACAGGCAAAGGGGGTAAGGAGGAGCCCAGAAGGAGAGGGATTGCAACGTGGGGTGATAGCACATGCGACTCCACACAACCTCTTTCATACCCTCGCACCCTCAAACTACCCACCTCACGCACTCACCTCTCACTCACTCACGCAATCCACACTCTCGCTATCCACTCCCTCCTAAAGAGTTTAACACAATCAGCAGACATCCAGGGGGCAGTCTCACAGTACTGCTGTTCTCCAGCAGCGTGTGAGTCCTGGTGGCGTCCTCAAGTAGGGCTTGCCCTGTCCTGTTTGGCGTGGAGCCACGCAGAGCGGCGCAGTGTCCCGTGTGCTTGCTTCCTAGGCATTGGGGGCGGGGTTTCAGCTCTCTGAGCCCCTTCCCCATTTCCAACAACGGTGTTGCGGCGGCCCGGATTCCCCTCTCGGAAGGGGGGGGCAACGACTTTTGTTACTTGCTGCGCCCACCTTACCACAAGCCCCATTAGCTCTGTGCAGCCTAGCCCGTGGCCAATCACAGACTGCCAAGCCAGTGGTATGAGGAAAAGAGGGATGGTAGCTGACTGCTAGTCCAAGCCTCTCTCCACCCCTAGGGCCATGAAGTCTGCTCCTCAGATGCCCCCCTTCCCTGCACCTGCCAGCTAGGTTTTTCTCGCCTGAATGCTCCCAAACTCATCCGAGCACGGACGAACTGTTCAGGGGTTCGGTCATTTGGGCGTTCGGTTCAGACGTTTGGATCGGCCGTCCGAACTGGCTGAGTTCCGGGCTGAACCCCAAACATCCGAACCATGTTCGCACTGTTGGAAATGTAAGGACTGTGAGATCATTGCATCCATTTGCCCAATGCAGTGTTTACAGAGGAGTGTGAGTAGCTAATCATCAATAAGCAGGCAGGAAGCATACTTAAACTTCAGTAGCTTTATTAGGATATACATGTAGGATAGGAAAGGCCTACATCTATACTGAGTCCTAAGTCTAGGTGTGTTCAGGAGGGAAGTAGGAAGCTCTCTGAGACACAAAGAGATGAGAAACCTCCTGGGGGAGGAGATTGACCAATCAGGTCCTGGCAGGAGTAGGACAAATAGGATGCGGGAAGGTTTCCCTGATCTGTCTGTCTACTCCTGCTGTTTCTAGAAAACAAACAGGATGAGGTGCTTAGGGGGGATGCAACAAAAGGAATGTATTTCCAACACGCACGTCCCTAATCCTCCTTCCTACAGCCTCCTTCTCCCTGCTATGTCCGGTGCCAGCCTCTGATTGGCACTGCATGTGCTGCTATTTATCTAAATAATGATCTTCAAGTGGACAACTTCACTTGCTTATAAAATTGGGTCCCTTTATCATATTGACTAATAGTTTGTCAGAGATGACAGGGAAGGTATATGATACATTCCTGCCAAATATCCTGTAAACAGGATGGAATATAAACATGATGATGTTACAGCTGGAGATGTATTTTAAAGATAATGGCTTATACCATCAGGAATGTTTATCCAATCTTTTTGAAAATTGGCATGAGTGTTAAGATTGTGGAGGGACAAAATATTAACAGGTGTCATGCAAATTGTATGGAAGATAAAAAAGATGTAGCCATGAATGTGTATGGAGCTATTCTAAAAAACCACAACATCCAATTGTTTGCTAAATTGGTTCCCTTTATCTAATCCTTTTGAAACTTAATACACATAGTGCCCTCCCTTGGGGGCACAACCACCCCAAATTCCATCAGAATGCACAGGACTGGATGTGAACCTTTGATGGTCAGCAGCAGCAACAATTTTCCCCCCCTTAAAAGGTGTGGTCTTTTCCCCTCCCACTTGACAACAGCAGCACTACAGGGCATTTGAAGCCAGAATTTCTTGCCCCCTAAGCAAGGATCCTACCTCTAGACCAACAAACCCTTTCTTTTTGTAGCACTCAAAAGAAGCAAGCTAGGGGAGAATGGTTTTTATCCATTGACCTCTGGCTTATGGGCCTGGCACAATGCTGCACCACTCTGCAGATGCAGAGGTTTCTTGCATTCCAGGATCAGGGCCAAATGCACAGAACTGGATGACGTGAACCTTTGATGGCCAACAGGAGCAAATTCCCCACCCCACCCCGCTTAAAGGTACAGTCTTTTTCTTTTGCATTTGACAACAGCAGCAGTACAGGGGATTTGAACCCAGGACCTTTTGCTCCCTAAATAAGAGTCTTACCACTAGACCACCACCCTGTACTATGTGTGGTGCTGATTTTTTGTCCTCAAATCAAATAGCTAAGGAAACATGCAGGTTAAAGTATACACACAGTACTTTAAAATCGTAATTAAACATCTTATACCTATCCATAGCACAATCTGTGAACAGATTATGCAAACCACATGTAACACCCATTATCAGTGTTAGAGTGTCTGTGTGAGGGGTCTAAGGCCACATTCAGACATGCCCCCCGCGCGCATATCTGGGATTTGCACCTAGTATGTGTCTGAAAGCCCCCCCCCCAAACGCAGCTTTGGTGGCAGAGACACGCAGGGATGTAGAGCGCGAATTCCTGCTCTGCGACCCTGTGCATCCCTGCTGGCAAAGCCATGCCGGGGGAGGAAGCACTTTGAGACCAGCCAATCCCTGTGCATATCCTGGCTACGCATTTCCCCCCACAGCCAGAATATGTGTGCATGGTGGTGGTGGTGGTGGTGCGGATGTCTAAAAGTGGCCTAAGATTCTAATGTTGTTTCTGTGGGTGTTAATAAAGGAGAAGCTGATGGAGTCTGGGTTTGGTCCGTGCACACGTTTAGGATGTTTTAGCATGTCCACCCTAATAAATGGGCAGCCACCACCATATATTTCAAGCGCTTGCGTATATCTCCCACTGCCAGTACCAGTGACAGTGAGAGCAGAGAGAGGCACGAAACTCATTGGACGCTCTAGGATTTTCACCCCAAAAGTCTATGGTGCTGTTGGACTTGTACATGCAGAGGCATTGCACACAATCTAATTGACAGGATGCAGACACATACTAGGTGCAAATTAACTCTCAGTCACCCGCACAGCAGGCTCCACATTCTGCAAGACCCCTGCATGTCTGGTGGGTGGAGGCCACATGGCTGGTGGGGACAAACACCTAATAAATGGGCAGGTGGAGACCCACCTTGTATGGACTATTGTGAGCTAACGTCTCATTTGTTAACACCCTGTGGGGTGTTAACACCCTCCTCCCACTGGAGTCTGTGCAGCCCCCATGCAGCCCCCCTCACATGTTTAGTGCATCCAGCCTAATAGACAGGCACCCCCCTGCCCTTATTTCACAGACTTGTGGCAGCTTCTTCCAGTGGCGCTAGTGATCTCTCTCCCCTGTGGGTGCCTCACTGAGAGGCACATTAGAGATCTCCCTCCCCTGCTGTCTTCCTTCCCTGTAGCTGCCACTCAGCCAATAGGTGCACTAGAGACCTCCCCAGCCCAACAGCCGACCTCCCCACCTCTTAGCTGAGAGGAAACTATGGGGGAGGGAGACTGCTACTGCTCCCACCTCTAAGCTGGGCTTTACCGTAGCCGCATTGTTGCAAATGACTCCACCTCAACAAAAATTGTCACTTAAGTATAGAGCTTTTGATATAGGTAAGCAGGAAGATCTGACCATATTATCAACATGGAAGGTGGCTCCTGGTCTTTCTCAAGCAAAAACAATATTCCAGTTGGAGTCTTATTTAGATAAACTAGATTCCCCAATATTGAGAAGAAATTTTACACTCTTGAGGTTCCACCTGATTAAAACGGCCGTGACTCAAGGACATTATCAATGTATTTCAAAAGATTTACGCCTTTGTTCATGCCTTGATAGGGTGGTTGAGACCCTTGAACATGTTCTTTTTACTGGCCCTTTGTATTCCATACACAGAGAGACTTGTATCTCACTGCTCCTTGAGGGTAAGCAATTTTCTGTGGCTTTGGCCAAATTGATCAAAATTTTCAATCTTACACAAACAGGAGAACTTAAGGCTGTTGCCACCTTTATCCAGCTCCTCTCCAAACTTAGAGTTGGAGATAGCGCTATAAGTTAGCTGCGCTAAGGTTCTTGTTTGTCTATGATTGAGAGTGACTGTGATTGATTATTATTTATATATAATAGAACTTATTTAATAGGAGCTTGTAAGAACCAATGGCTTGCTTTGCCTTCATTGTTTTCATTGTGATATTTTATTTAGTGTATGTGAAGTATCCTTCTGGGTTTTTTTCTTTTGTTTTTTCTTTTGTATTTCTATGATTATGCTTTAATCTAACCCAGTGTCGGTCATTTATACTTTTGTTATGTATGTGTTTTTTTGGTAACGGCGAAAGCTATGCCTAATAAACTAAACTAAACTAAACTAGTGATAAACTATAGGGATAGAGATAGGAGAAGGAGCCAAAGAGTAAGCCAGAAAATCTGGGGTTTTGTTTTGTTTTTTAAATTGTAATACATTATTTAATTTTATTTAATTTAGAAATGAAGGTTAAGAGAAATACAATGCCCCTTCCTATTGGGTACAAACTTAACTGAAAGACTCAGTCATAGAATCATACAGTTAGAAGGGACCTCAAGGGTCATCTGGTCCAACCCCTCTCCTGGATCCAGGATCACTACAGCTACAGCATCCCTGACAGATGTTTGTTCAGCCTCTGTCTGAAAACCTCCAGGGATGGAGAGCCTACAGCCTCCCTCGGCAACTGTGTTGCATTGCTGCACACACCTCGTACTGTTAAGAAGTTTTTTTCTGATATCTTACCAAACTCTACATTCCAGACACCTGAGCCCATTATTTCGAACCCTGTCCTTTGTGGCAATGGAGAACCGTTCCTTGCCATTAGAGGTGTGCACCAGGGACCCATGTCGTTATTCGTTATCTGCCATGGCGCTGCGCGGGGATTGAGCCACTGCAGCTCGTGTGGCCTCACCCAAAGTGTTCTACTTCCCCACTGCTGGAAAATATCAACAAAAGCTAAATCATAGAATCATAGCTTTGGAAGGGGGTCTCAAGGGTCAGTTAGTCAAACTGCTTGTTCCAAAGCAGGATAACCTCTACCTATAGCATTACGGACAGATGCTTGTTGAGCTGCCTTTACAAAACCACCAATGAAGATGATTCTGGAACCTCCCTAGGCAACTTATTCCACTGATTAACTGTTTCTACAGGCAGATATATTTTCTAACGTTTAGCCCAAAATACTAAGCCTTGTTCTCTGTTGCAAATCAAACAACATTTGTTGGTGCTATTTCTACCCCAGTTCTTTGGCATTTAAATGTCTTGTAAGCTAGCATTAAATGTGATGAGGCAGATTTCTACCCCAGGCTGGGGTACAAATCTACCCCATGGTGAAATGAACGGGGGTGTTTCTACCTCAGGGTCCTTCTGGGTGCATATAAAAAATGGTTAACGCTAACCAAATTTCCTTTGGGGATATTGTATCTGTGTGCCAGTGAAAATGTCCTAAAAGGGCAAAACGGAAGGGCCCAAGTTTTTGCAAAAGATGTGCACCCGGGGTAGGAATCCAACCCAAAACAGACGATATGGGTTGTTAATGCAGTTAAACTCAATCCCTCTTGTTCTATCATTTGTTCTATCAATTAAATTGGCACCCATTACTTCCCCTGTGTTAGACACAATACCTCTGCTAATACAGCCAAATGTAGCATTTTCCATTTTAGCAAGTGTCACATTGATGATTTGTGTTCAGTTTGTGATCCACAATCCCAGTGTCAGATTGATTATTATGTTCACTTTGTGATCCGCTACAATCCAGGTTCTATCTCTGCAGAGCTATTCCTGACCTAGTTATCCCACATTTTATATTTGTGCATTTAAAAAAACCCAATCCATTCCTTTATTAAGGTTTGCTCTTCCAAACCCAGACTCCCCCATCAGTTCTTCTGGTTCCCCTTAGGCAACTTTCAGACAGGCCCCCTCTCCCCCCGTGCATACTCTGGCTGCGGAATGGGGGGGGACGTGCAGCCAGGATATATACGGGGATTGACTGGTCTGAAAGCCCCCCCCCCCCTTTGCGGCTTTGCCGGCAGAGATGAGCAGGGATGCAGAGCAGGAAATCGAGCTCTGCATCCATGCACATGTCTGCTGGAAAAGCCGCGTGCGGGGAGGTGGTGGCTTTCAGACCAGTCGATCCCCACGCATATTCTGGTTGCGCATTCCCCCCTGCAGCCAGAATATGCGCGGGGGGGGGGGGCATCTCTGAAAGTGGCCTTAATCTTGACACTTAGATCGCATCCTATTGCAGAAAATGGCTCATACTCACCCCTACTAAGATTTGAAATGTCCCTCAGTCCTGACTTCTTGAGGCAACAGCATTCCATTTACTCTAGCACACTTGGTTACCAACTCTATTGATTCTCCAGCTTCATCACTCACAATTTGTTGCCTTCTGTGGAGCAAGGACAATCCCAGGAAGGCTACATCTTTGCCCTCATATTGACTCCCTCTCCTACTCAGCCCTGGCTTTCTGTTGTGCTATCTGGGATCATCCAGAGGCTATATCACCTCTGACTTCTGTGATGACATTGCTGGGAAGTGGTTTCCCCAGGGCTGGAGGAGGAGGAGAAGGAGACGGCAATGGTCAATGCCAAGGGACTTCGTTAAAAAGTTACTACAGAGTTCTAGAATCGAGATGAGTCACCTCATACAAGTGAGGCAGGAGCAATATTTCAATGAACCTGAGGCAAAATTGTAACAGGGATCCCACACAGACAGAGATCAATGAAAGAGAAAAAAAATGTATATTCTATTTTTGGAATGACATTGATGGGCCATAGAACTTTGGAACTTTACTAATAGGTTCTGTGTGGTATTCTGTGGGATTTTTTAAAAGAGATGAGATGTTCCAAATAGGCCATTTTTACACAGATGGATTAGGGTTGGAGGATGGGTGTTTTGCCACAGCGGGTGGAGGTGTGTGTGTGTGTTCATTTACACAGACACACAACCACCTCCACCCATCTCCACCCATGGAGCCTCCTCCGATTTTCCAGAGGGCGGAGATGGGTGTGTAATGGGTGGAGGTGGGTGCTGCGTGGGAACGCGCATGCACCCCCACCCATCCCACTCAGTGTTCACATGGGTGAACACTGAGCAGACACCAATACCCCCATATACACGGACGCCTCCCCCCGCACACCTGCCTGAACACTGAGCCGGGGGTGTGTGTACATGTAAAAACGGACTTCCAAGTTAATTTGCTTAATTTTTTCTGCATGTAGAATGTGGGTGGTCTTGCACACAGAATTTGGGTTTCCTGGTTGCAGAATTTAGGGGTGGGGGGAGTGGGAAAGATAGGGCTCTGGTCTTAGCCCTTCTAGGCACTTTGGAAGCCAGATCATTTCCCCCTTGCCCTAAGATTGCAGGTCTAACCCATTCTAGGCATTCTGGAGGAACAACACGTTGCACCCTACCCTTGGGATCTGGTTTGAGCTGCAGCTAATATTTCCACGTCTCTGGACTTGACCAGGTCTTCAAGTTTTGATACATCATCTCTGAGTTCCGGGTGAAGCTCCTGTTTCCTTGGGATATTCAATGGCACCGCTAGAATTAGTTTTGGATGTGAGGGATGAGATTGAGTGGGGTTGAGGCATGGCCACTTGCTGACATGGTTCTACCCTTAAAGAGTATTGTGACATCACAGTGCTCTGAAGTGGCATGGTCATGTCATAAAGAACAAGAGTGTCCCTTTTTCCCTGACCCCTTTAGGCATCGTCCTACCCTTATTTCATCAATGCTACTTGGCAGAACTGAAATGAGTACTTGCAAAAACAGATAAACCTGTCAAATATTTGTTACTCAACCCAACTAGTACCCAATTAGTGCTCATCGGCTTACCCGATTTCCCTATGTTAAGACTTCCAGTCTGACTCCTAGTACAGATTTTTCAAGTTTCTCTCCTGATATTTGCTATTTCCCCATACCGATGTACCAATTTACTGATAGGTAGTCAGAAAAGTCAGTAATGATAATTCCTGAATTTTCAGGTGATTGGGTACCCGATCAGAACTCAGGTAACTCACTGGGTGTCCATCATGGTACCCAAATGTGCAGGGATTACCTGCCTCAATAAATCTGGTACCTGTTTTAATTCTACTCCAGGGAAGGTGGCAACCTTTGGCCCATGGGCATAGTTTGATTGTTACATTGGCTGGGTCTGAAGTAAGACAATTCTATGCTCACCCCTTCAGAGGCAGCACTGGAAATCACCTCTTTTATGATCCTACAGTGCACCCCCCCCAACACATGCACCGTAACCCGAAGAGCTCCATCTCTTGTGTCCCCTGCTATTATTTATTTATTTTGTCAAAGATCTGGAGAGAATGTATTTGTGGTGTAGGCCCCTAAAATGTAAGGTGCCTTTAAATAACATCATATCAGACTCTGACCTGGAGTTGGAGTGCACTCAGTAGAGGAGAGAACCAATGATTCTTCAGTAGTAACAGAGAGAGAGGGGGTGGGTAACTGCTGCTGGGAGCTTAAGGGGGAGACTGAGGTCACTTTTACGCAAGGTGCAAAAGAAGCTCCCCTGAAGCTGTGCCTTTAGGGAAATGTCAGGCAGGGGGTGTTTACATGCCCCCCATGCTACTGGAAGTGAAGTGCTGCCCATTCTCAGCAGTGGCAGCGGCAGGAGACATGAGACTTTGAAGAGGCATTTTCTGAGAGCCTGCAAAGTGAGGTTTAAATCCAGCTTGTCTAAAAACTCCCAGAGTGTCCCCAAGTTCTAGTACTATTTGAGGGTAAATAACTCCCTTTTTACTTGTTCCACTCTACTTACAATTTAATAAACTTCTATCATATCACCACAGGCATCTCTTTTCCAAGCTGAATAGCCCTGACCTATCAAGCATCTCCTTGTACAGAAGGTGTTCCATATGCTGATAATTTTGTCACCCTTTTCTGTACCTTTTCCAGTTCTGCTATATCCTTTTTGAGATGGGGCAACCAGAACTACACATGATGGGCATTTTTACACACACTTTAAAGTTCTGGATTTTTCAATCTTCTGGATTTACAAGTCCACAAGTAAGTTCCAGATGCATTTTTCATATAAACGTTGCCCTGAGGCAGCCTAAAGTAGCTGCAGCTGTGGACATGACAGGCTGCCATGGAACCAAGTGACCACAGCTGCCTGGAGGAAAGCAGATTACCAGGAGAAATTTTTACACACAAAAGTTCTTGGAGAAGTTCTACGCAGAAGTTCAAAGAATCGGATGTTTAAGATCTGGGTGAGTGATTTAGGCACACAGAAGATTCAGGATGTAACAGCAAACATGCATGAGAAAGGTGTGTGTAAAAACACCCAGTATTCAAGGTGCTGCAGCAACATTTGATATTTTCTGTTTTATTCTCTATCTCTTTCCGAATAATTCCTAACCTTCTGTTTGCCTTTTTGACCACTGCTGCATACTGAGATGACGTTCTCAATGAATTGTTCACAATTATTGCAACATCCTTTTACTGAGTGGTAAGGTAACCCTTAATTTAGAGCCCAGCATTGTGTATGTAGTAGGACTGAAACTCGAATCTCAGATTCTCGCTTTTCTCAGCAAGAACCAGGGTTTTTGGCTTGTTGTTGCAAATGAGAATGAATCGAGAAAGTGCCTGGATTCTCGCCAAGAAAGGCAAGAATTTTGAGACAGCCCTCCCTGCCCACACATGGGTCCCAAGGGTCCCCTCTGCCAGGGAAACTTCCTTGGGAAGTGTCCAGCGCCCCATTGATAAGCGCTGAACCCAGGCGAGAGATACCACCGCTTCTGTCTCTCCCCTCGGCTCAGTGCTTTGCAAAGAGGGTCTGGGCACTTCTCAAGGGGCGGGGGGTCCCCTGGGAAAGAAAGCAAGTGTGGGGGGGCACTGTCCCCTTCAGCAGAGAAACCCCTTTAGGAAGCACCTAGCCCCCACATTGCAAAGCACTGAGCCCAGGGCAGAGATCCAGCCACTTCTGTCTCTCTTGCCCTGAATTCAGTGCTTTCCATTGGGGGGCTGGGAGCTTCCCAAGGTGGTTTCCCTGACAGAGGGGGCAGTGGGGGACCCCCACTTGCCCACGCTGCCAGTGAATTCTCCTTGGGAAGCATCCAGCTAAGCCCCCCTTTGCAAAGCACAGAGCCTGTGGGGAGAGAAAAAGACAAAAGAGGTAGGAACTCTGTGTTGGCTCAGTGCCTTGCAATGTGGGGGTTGGGCGCTTCCTAAAGGGGTTTCCCTGGTGAAGCAGAGAAAGGTAAAGGATAAAGTTGTTCCACCCAGCTTCCTGCTCCTACAAGTAGGCCTGAAATGAGAGCAGCAGGTGCTCTCGTTACATCGGAAAATACCAACCTTTTGGGAGCTAGGAGGAAGTCTACTGTCATTTTTTAACATTTCCTGTGATTTTCTGCTATTTTCCACCATTTCTGTAATTTCCAGTAAATTCTGGAAGTTTCTGGTAATTTTTGGTAATTTCCGGTATTACCAATAATACTGAAAATTACCTAAAAATACTGAAAATACTGGAAACTATCAAGAATTGCCAGAAATTACTGAAATGGCAGGAAAGAGTGGAACATGACAAAAAATGACAAAAATGCCAGTGGGATTTCCTTCTTGTGTGAATGAAGGCGAAAAAGCTTTTTCCCTCAGAAACAGCACTCACAGAGATTTTTTCTGTCAGCTCTACCTACCATCATTTCTTTATACTGCTGCAGTCAAAAAGAAATCTGGGAGGCAGGGCTACAGATGAGATGGACAGGAGGAGAGGCAAAGTCAGGGCCAAGAAGAGTGTGACAAGGGGAGCAAGGTCAGGCAGGAGGCAAGCGTAGGAGGTGGTGCTGCTGTAAAGTGAGTCCTCTGGAACCCTGGAGGCTGGGGCCTTACATATCTAAAGACCATCTATGTTCCATCACAGTATCTGAGGGCACCTTCTTTCGCCTTCCACCATTGCACCAAGTCAGCATGGCCAGGGTGCCAAGGGAGGCATGTTCAGTGTCTGTTCCACAGCTCTGGAACAACCTTCCACCGTGGGGATTTTTTTAATTAGAAAAATGGCCACTGCGCATGTACAGACTGGTTGCCCTTTTCCAAAACGGCGTAAATACCATTGCTGCCATTTTGGAAAAGACCACACATGCACTGAAAGGGTCGGTGGCCATTTTGCGCTTCCACGGTTTTTGTTTTTGTTTTCTTTTTTTATAGATTTGAAACCAAATGACAACAGGCGTGCTGCAGTTCGGTTTGGATTAATCCGTAACTGCCTGTTACGAGCAGTTACTGAATCAGTGACGCCCATTCCTACTAAGGAATTTGGCTAAGCATTTATCAGGATAAGGTCTGGGGATTGGTCTTAATGAGAATTGTATATAGTTTATATTTTTTAGGTTAACTTTTTGTATATTTTATATTTCAATTTATATCTATATTTTATGTAGCTAACCACACTTAGCCTTCAGGAGACGGTGGCTTAGAATTCCAAATAAAAGGTGGGGTGGGGGGACAAAGATAAATAAATAATACCCACACCATACATGCAAATTTTTGGATCTTTCTGTTACTTTCCATCCCAGACCCCATATTTGCTGAGCCATCTCCACATGGCCTGTTTGATCTCCTTGTTCCTGAGGGTATAGATCATGGGGTTCATCAGAGGGAAGACCACAGTGTGAAAGACAGCAACCACCTTGTCCAGAGGGAAGGGCCGGAAGGGCCGGGCGTAGATGTAGATGGCGGGGGTGAACATGATGAAAACGNACCAGGAGAAATTTTTACACACAAAAGTTCTTGGAGAAGTTCTACGCAGAAGTTCAAAGAATCGGATGTTTAAGATCTGGGTGAGTGATTTAGGCACACAGAAGATTCAGGATGTAACAGCAAACATGCATGAGAAAGGTGTGTGTAAAAACACCCAGTATTCAAGGTGCTGCAGCAACATTTGATATTTTCTGTTTTATTCTCTATCTCTTTCCGAATAATTCCTAACCTTCTGTTTGCCTTTTTGACCACTGCTGCATACTGAGATGACGTTCTCAATGAATTGTTCACAATTATTGCAACATCCTTTTACTGAGTGGTAAGGTAACCCTTAATTTAGAGCCCAGCATTGTGTATGTAGTAGGACTGAAACTCGAATCTCAGATTCTCGCTTTTCTCAGCAAGAACCAGGGTTTTTGGCTTGTTGTTGCAAATGAGAATGAATCGAGAAAGTGCCTGGATTCTCGCCAAGAAAGGCAAGAATTTTGAGACAGCCCTCCCTGCCCACACATGGGTCCCAAGGGTCCCCTCTGCCAGGGAAACTTCCTTGGGAAGTGTCCAGCGCCCCATTGATAAGCGCTGAACCCAGGCGAGAGATACCACCGCTTCTGTCTCTCCCCTCGGCTCAGTGCTTTGCAAAGAGGGTCTGGGCACTTCTCAAGGGGCGGGGGGTCCCCTGGGAAAGAAAGCAAGTGTGGGGGGGCACTGTCCCCTTCAGCAGAGAAACCCCTTTAGGAAGCACCTAGCCCCCACATTGCAAAGCACTGAGCCCAGGGCAGAGATCCAGCCACTTCTGTCTCTCTTGCCCTGAATTCAGTGCTTTCCATTGGGGGGCTGGGAGCTTCCCAAGGTGGTTTCCCTGACAGAGGGGGCAGTGGGGGACCCCCACTTGCCCACGCTGCCAGTGAATTCTCCTTGGGAAGCATCCAGCTAAGCCCCCCTTTGCAAAGCACAGAGCCTGTGGGGAGAGAAAAAGACAAAAGAGGTAGGAACTCTGTGTTGGCTCAGTGCCTTGCAATGTGGGGGTTGGGCGCTTCCTAAAGGGGTTTCCCTGGTGAAGCAGAGAAAGGTAAAGGATAAAGTTGTTCCACCCAGCTTCCTGCTCCTACAAGTAGGCCTGAAATGAGAGCAGCAGGTGCTCTCGTTACATCGGAAAATACCAACCTTTTGGGAGCTAGGAGGAAGTCTACTGTCATTTTTTAACATTTCCTGTGATTTTCTGCTATTTTCCACCATTTCTGTAATTTCCAGTAAATTCTGGAAGTTTCTGGTAATTTTTGGTAATTTCCGGTATTACCAATAATACTGAAAATTACCTAAAAATACTGAAAATACTGGAAACTATCAAGAATTGCCAGAAATTACTGAAATGGCAGGAAAGAGTGGAACATGACAAAAAATGACAAAAATGCCAGTGGGATTTCCTTCTTGTGTGAATGAAGGCGAAAAAGCTTTTTCCCTCAGAAACAGCACTCACAGAGATTTTTTCTGTCAGCTCTACCTACCAGCATTTCTTTATACTGGTGCAGTCAAACAGAAATCTGGGAGGCAGGGCTAGAGATGAGATGGACAGGAGGAGAGGCAAAGTCAGGGCCAAGAAGAGTGTGACAAGGGGAGCAAGGTTAGGCAGGAGGCAGGCGTAGGAGGTGGTGCTGCTGTAAAGTGAGTCCTCTGGAACCCTGGAGGCTGGGGCCTTACATATCTAAAGACCATCTATGTTCTATCACAGTATCTGAGGGCACCTTCTTTCGTGTTCCACCATTGCACCAAGTCAGCATGGCCAGGGTGCCAAGGGAGGCATGTTCAGTGTCTATTCCACAGCTCTGGAACAACCTTCCACTGGGGGAATTTTTTTAATTAGCAAAATGGCCAGTGCGAATGTACAGACTGGCTGCCCTTTTCCAAAACAGCGTAAATACCATTGCCGCCATTTTGGAAAAGACCACACATGCACTGAAATTGCCATTTTGCGCTTTCACGGTTTTTGTTTTTGTTTTCTTTTTTTATAGATTTGAAACCAAATGACAGCAGACGTGCTGCAGTTCGGTTTGGATTAATCTGTAACTGCCTGTTACGAGCAGTTACTGAATCAGTGACGCCCATTCCTACTAAAGAATTTGGCTAAGCATTTATCAGGATAAGGTCTGGGGATTGGTCTTAATGAGAATTGTATATAGTTTATATTTTTTTAGGTTATCTTTTTGTATATTTTATATTTCAATTTATATCTATATTTTATGTAGCTAACCACACTTAGCCTTCAGGAGGCGGTGGCTTAGAATTCCAAATAAAAGGTGGGGTGGGGGGACAAAGATAAATAAATAATACCCACACCATACATGCAAATTTTTGGATCTTTCTGTTACTTTCCATCCCAGACCCCATATTTGCTGAGCCATCTCCACATGGCCTGTTTGATCTCCTTGTTCCTGAGGGTATAGATCATGGGGTTCATCAGAGGGAAGACCACAGTGAGAAAGACAGACACCACCTTGTCCAGAGGGAAGGGCCGGAAGGGCCGGGCGTAGATGTAGATGGCGGGGGTGAACATGATGAAAACGATGATGATGTGGGTGATGCAGGTGGAGACTGCTTTGCTCTTCCCAGGGTTGGAGCCTGTCTTAACCTTGACCAGCAAGATTGCATAGGAGATGAGGAGGAAAATGAAGCACATTAGGGTGACCATGCCACTGTTAGAGAGCATGAGCAACTCCACCAAGTAGGTGTCGGTGCAGGCCAGCTTGATGAGCTGAGGGACGTCACAGAAGAAATTGTCCAGCTCATTGGGGCCACAGAAGGGGAGCCGGATGATTATAGCTATTTGGACAATGGAGTGTGTGAAGCCACCAGCATAGGCTGCCCCTAGCAGAGTCCAGCAGATCCTTCTGTTCACCAGGGTGGTGTAGCGCAGAGGCTGACAAATGGCTACATATCTGTCATAGGCCATGATCATGAGCAAGAATATCTCAGCTGCCCCCAGGAAATGGAGAAAGAAGATCTGAGCTATGCAGCCCCCATAGGAGATGACCTTGTGTCTGGAGAAGAAGTCAGCCAGCATCTTTGGAGGGGTGACTGAGCAGTAGCAAATGTCCATGAAGGCCAAGTTGGTCGGGAGCAAATACATGGGGGAGCCCAGACGGGGGTCGTTCCGGACAGTAAAAATGATGAGGATATTCCCTGGCAGGATGAAAACATAGAAGAGCAGGAAGATGGTGAAAAGGAAGAGCTGGACATCACGGACCTGGGAGAGACCTAGCAGAACAAACTCTGTCCCTGTTGTGTGGTTTGTTCTCTCCATCCCTTCAGTATGTCTTCCTGCAGCACCCAAAGGCTAGAAGGAGCAATTGTAGACAATTGTTAGTAAACATCAGTATGTTGCTATTGGAAGACAAATGAGATATAGGGCATTTTCACACAAGACACTCTCCACCCAACCCGCTCCCACCGTACATGTTACAGGGCTCCCACAGGGCAACACTGCAGCCCTGTAACATGTATAGTGGGTGAGTGGGTAGTGTCTTGTGTGAAAATGTCTATAATTGCTAGTGAACATAAGAACATAAAAGTGACCTATCAGGTCAAACCAATTGTTCACCAAGTCCAGAATCCTGTTTCTGACTGTGGCCACTTTCAGTCACTTCAAAGAAGTACATAACAGGTCACAACAGAATGATCTGTTCTCTACTATTTACTTACAGCTCCTGACAGTCAGAGGTTGTCTGACAGCCAACCAAATTGTCACCCAACCAAATTGTCTAACAGCCATTTATGAACCTGTCCTCTAAGAACTTATCTTGTCCTTTTAAAAACCCAGTTATGTGATTGGCCATCACAACATCCTCTGGGAAGAAGTTTCATAAGTTGTACATTGTGTTAAGTGAAAAAGTTATTTTAATTTTTTTTAGTTTTCAATTTTTTAGTTTAGTCCCCAATTGGTTTCCCAGGTTCACAGCCTGGGAGTGCTCTTCGATACCTGACTCCGCCTGGACGTCCAAGTAGATGCTGTGGCGAGGAGCATGCTCCGCCAACTACATCTGGTGCAGTGGCTTCAGCCATATATCTCAGACTCCGACCTGGGTTACTATCATCCATGCTTTCATTACCTTCAGATTGGACTACTGTAATGCACACTATATGGGGCTACCCATGGTGATGGTCCAGAAGCTGCAGCTAGTGCAGAATGTGGCGGCCCGTTTCCTTACGAGGATGGGTTGCCATGAGCATATTGCGTTGGTGCTCCATTCGCTGCACTGGCTGCCTATAGTTTTCCAGGTCCGATTCAAGGTGTTGGTTTTGACCCATAAAGCCCTAAATGACTTGGGTCTCACCTACCTGTGGGACTGCCTCATTCCCCAGGTCGTGGAGCGGCCCCTGCAGTCAGCAGGGGGCGTCGTCTTGGAGAGTTTCAGTTTCAGTTTATTGGGCTTGGGTTTTTGCCATGGACAACAGACAAAACAAACAAGTAGGAATACATTTAAGGAATATCGCTAATTTGTAAAATTTGTAAAATGAAATAAAACAAGTTATATAAAAGTTTATACACTGAGATACACTCAAGGCCATAACCTTGAGGCCACAAATAGCACTGGGTTCTGAAATTTCCATGTACTAATTCCCACAAAATTATTTAGCCATTACAGCACTCGTGGCCTAGCCAACAGGCAGAGTTCACCAAGATTGGTTGCATTCTCAGAGCCACTGCAGGGCATCGTTTATTCAACCATGCAGAACGAGTTACATAAAAGGCTGGTTTTTGATGATATCAATCTTCCCTTTGCTAAAGTAGCTACTTTACAGATTTAATTATATACACATGGAATTACATATGGGATAAGATACCCAACTAACAAAATCTTAGGAACCCTGGTTCACAGTTCAGAAACTACCTCCAGATGCTGCGATAATAATAAGGTATTCTAAATAAGGCAGAGAATTCTGCAGAAAAAAACCTGCCCAAGATAATCAACCTCATTCCCCATTCTTCCTCAGTCATTTGCTATATTTAGTTTATTCAGATCCGGAGCTGGGAGGCTGCTTTAAGGCATTTCTCAGGCGCTGGGCCATAAGAAAATTTAAGTTCAAAGCCTTAAGGTTGTCTGCCCTATCGAAAGTCGGCATCTCGGATATGCCTTGAGGTATGGGGGGTAGATTTCCCTCAGGGAAAAGCGGGACAAGCCACACCAATCTTAGATCTTTATACTATGGGCAGTCATATATCACGTGCTCTAGGGTCTCGGTTTGATCGGAGCAAGGGCAGTGTCTATCCTCCATCACAACTTTTTCTATGTGACCCTGCTTTACCACCAAATCGAACAACTGAGTCCGAACAAGTGTCATCATTCTACGTAATTTATAATCTGTTAGAAGGGACAAATATGATTCTAACTGGGAAACTGTTTCACTCTGGGATAACAGGGAGCTATTTTTATCTGATCCAGTTTTGCAATCTCCTCCTGTGCAGCCATGTCTCATATCCTCTCTTTTAACATTTCATCCAGCTGTGAGACATTTATATTGGCACAAAATTCTGGTGACAGTCTTGAAACCTCTTCCCACCATTTATATTTTCTGCTTCCTTCGTGTGCAACCTGCTCCGTCCAGCACAAGTACGGGAGTCTTGTTGCCTCAAGACAATGAATCTTATTCCAGAAAGATAAAGTCTTGGAGAATGCAGTTGCACAGACAGGGAGCATCCCTGTTTCGGAATGCAGAATTACTATGGACGTATATTTTGGAACACCCAAGACTCCCCTAATAAACTTGTTCTGCACAGTTTCCAAGCTTTTAACGGAGTGCAATAAAGAAACTTCTGCTCCATACCTTGGTGAGCTATATAATTTTAGAATACCTGCCGTTGTGCCAGTGGCTTTTGTAATTAGCATTTTAACAAGTTTGTTCCAGGTAGCTCTACTTGTAAAAATCAGTCCCAGGCAGGTATAACTTGAAACCTGGGGCAACATGTTTTCACCAAGTTTCCAGACACACCTCATCTGGGAACGGCCAAACCTAATAACCTGAGATTTAGAAGGATTCACCACCATTTTATTTTCAGTGCAATATTCATATAGTCTCTGAAGGCTGCTCTGTAGACCTTCCTTTGTTTGAGACAAGAGAAGCACGTCATCTGCATATAATAGACAAGCCACAGCTCTGCCAGATAGTTGTAGAGCAGCTGCTGCAGTGCTGGAAATCCTATCAATGAAATCATTGATGAAAAGGTTCAAAAATACTGGAGCTAGCAGGCAACCGTGCCGCACATCTGTCTGAATAAAGACTGGACTAGAAAGATGGCCATCATAATCCAATCTTATTTGTGCTTGAGTACTAATATGTATCTTAATTATCAATTCCAGCAAGTCTGAGTTAGTGCCCATCTTGGCTATTTTAGACCACAAAATGAGTTGGTCCACTGCATCAAATGCTTTTGAAAAATCTATAAAGGCCACAAAAAGTCTACCACCCCTAATTGATGTGTATTTATCTATTAAGTGCAATAATACAAAACAGTGATCTAGTACAGATCGACCTTGTCGAAAACCAGCTTGTTCTTCAGCAAGTACTTGGTTCTCATTAATCCACTCAAGTAGGAGTCCCAATATATGTTTGGTATCAATTTTGCTAGTGATTGATAGGAGGCTTATGGGTCTATAGCAGGAAGGGTCAGCTTAACATCCACGCTTGTAGATGGGAACTATAACAGAGGTATTTCATGCCTCGGGAAAGAGTTTAGAGGTACTAAAAAACAAAAGAATTTAGATAAATAGGTGCCCACCAGCCAGCAAATTCTTCAAATACTTCTGGAGGCATATGATCCATCCCAGGCATCTTCCCTTTTTTCAGAGCTGAAATGTATGTCAGAATCTGTTCTGTTGAGATGGCCAATAATGGGGAGGGTGCATCGTCAGCAGTGCTGACAGGTAAATAGGAGTCATCAACCTCATTTAGTATATTAGTGGTGCTTGAAAAAATGTTTTTCATAATAATGTACATAATAATGTACCCTGGGAGCAGAAGAGGCGGGATATAAATATTTTAATAAATAAATAAATAAATCTGCTGCCAGTTAGTTTCACATATTATTAGAGAGACTAAATAAAAGCTCCCTATTTACTTTTCTCACACCACTCATGATTTTTTTAACTTCTGTCGTATCTCCTCTCAGTTGTTTCTTCTCCAAGCTGAAGAGCCCTAACCTATTGAACCTCTCTTTTGTACAGAAACCATTCCATAGCTGTGATCATTTTTGTTTTTCTTTCTCTGCGTTCTTTTACATTCTACTATATCTTTTTTGAGTTGGGGTGAACAGAACTTCACACAATATTCAAGGTATGGTCACACCATAGAATTATAAAGCAGTAATATGATATTTCCTCTATTTTCTCTATCTCTTTCCAAATAATTAATAACATTAGGTTTGCCTTTTTGACAGCTTCTGCACACTGAGCTGAGGTTTTCAATGAATTGACACAATGGCTGTCCCACCGTTGCAGGCAGTAACCTACGAATTACCTGCTCATCAGTTCATTGTCTGCCAGATGTTTGCCCACTACTAGGGATGTGTGAACACAGTTCAGAAGTTCAGAATTCGGAACGAACTCGAATAGTTCGGTCGACCGAACCGAACTTTTGAACTGAACTCGAATTCGACTGAATTGTTCGGTCGAATTCGAACCAGTGCAGAAGGCCAAAAAAACCCGGTTTTGAATGTACGAACTTGGTTCGGAAGTTCAGAATTCGACCGAACTCAAATAGTTCGGTCGACCATACCGATCTTTCAAACTGAACTTGATTTTCGAACCGAACGGAACCGAATTTCTGAATTCTGTTCTGTTCGCACATCCCTATGTCATGTATTTTCAATTATAAACCTAAGATATAATGGCTATCTGTGTTTAAAATGTATAAACTTAGAGCCTTTTTATATATTAATTTTCTGTTTTAATGTAAGCTTATTTGTAACTTACATCATAGAATTTTAAGATCAGCTTCAGTAATTAGTTACATCTAATTGGGGCCTCCAAAGACATTCCTTTGTGTTTTTTCTAAACTTCCCAAATGACATTTGGCCTTACCAAGGAAACCACCAAATGGAAGGACCATAAAACAAGTTATCTCTGAAGCTTTTCCTACGCTCTAAGACCATAAAGAGGTTCCTGTTTTGACTTCTTTTGTTTAGATTTTCTCATAGCCTGAATGTCTGGAGTGTTATCTCCTTCTATTCATAAGATATCTCCTAGACTAGAGAAGAGGATTTATTAGTTATTTCCATTGAATTTATAGTTGAGATAAATATTGAAAGGTCTATATTTTCTCTCTATAATCTAACAATAATCTCTGATAACAAATACAAAAGCCTTTCTTAAATTCAGAGTTTGAGGAAAGTCAAAACTCTGATTGGTTTCTATACAAGAGCCAATTAGAATCCAGAGTATCTTCTTACAGCCTAAGAATGAAAACTCCCCTTGAACCCAATCCAATAAAAGGGAAGACACAGAAATAATCCTCAGACTGAAAATCCATACAACACATGTTTGGATTTTTTTTCTCATGGCGGAAGGGCTGAATCTGGTCTGTATGAGTAACTTCTTGATATCTTTGAGCCAATGTATTGTGCAAATGTTAAGCTTTTACAAGCTTTTTCTTAAGATAGAAATATCTTAAAGATCCTGTAACTTTGATGTTTTCTATTTATATTTAAGTAAACTTTGCATATATTTTTATAATCCAAAAGTCTCATGTTCCCTTATTATAAATTTATTGTCGTTACAATACTTCCTTTGCTAGCTGGACAACAATGTGAAGTGTAACCTTATAATATACAATTTGGGAACAGTGCAGCCCAATTTAGCTTGATTCGTTCAGCTAAGCCACATAGCTCACTTTCCCTTTGTGATTTATAAGAGTAAAAACGCAAATCATGACACCTACCCACTATGGTCTTGGGGCAGGCAGCCAGTTGCTATGGAATGTGTGGTCAGGAGAAGGTCAGAGATCTGAGTTAAGGCTTTACCAGCTGTTCTAATCCAGGCTAATGTACACCCTCCTGTCTATTAGGTCCTGTACAGCCTGGCCGTGAGGTGAGGTCCAAGGCTTGGGCCCGGAGGAGTGGGCTCTTCCCAGTCATCAGCTGATCGGGGTGGGGGCTGGAGGAGTGCCCCTATCAGCTTTTTGGTGCATGCATTTAGGCTGGGTGAGGGTGTGCCTCTGTCCCCCCAGCAGCTGTTTGATGTCAGCTACTTCCAAGGTCCAATTCTGCTGAGCAGCAGGAGTGCAGAAATCCTGTCCCACGTGAACATCTCCTCGGCTGATCTGTCGTATGGAGGGACTTGTGATGACAGCCCCCATGCCCAGATACCTGGGGGCAGGCTGCTCATTGGAATGGCCATCTCCACTGACCCAAGGTGTGGCAGCTGCAGTGGACCTCCCAAGGGCAGCCAGGGGATATGGCTCCCTCACCCCATCTCATTTTTTTTCACCCACTAACTCCAAGACCTACGCCAAGAATTTACATCACTTTGCAATTGTCAAAAATAAATTTCATCTGCTATTTTATTTCGTACTCACACAAGATCTTCCTGTAATTCATCACAGCTTACATAAATGTTAAAACTTGTGTATAATGTTGTACCATCTGAAAATTTGGTCACCTCACTCTTTACTTCTTTTCCCAGGTCATTAATGAATATTAAACAACACCGGTACAAATCCCATGGGCACCACAGTATTTACTTCTCTCCGTTGTGAAAACTAACCTCCCCCCCCATTCTTTAACCAGGTGCTGACCCCTGACAGGACCCTTCCTTTTAGCCCAAGGCTACTTGGGACTGGAATTTCAGCTGGGAATCTTCAGTGCCAATCCCAGAAAATGAAAACTAAAAAGAGGATGAATGAGGGAAGTTCTGCACACCGCCACTATAAATTAGCATCAGCAGAGGTCTCGGAAGGATGTCAAAGGCCAACTAGTCCAGACTCCGGCAGCAACATGTGTCATTCTATAGCTAAGAAATATTGTACTGGATGAGACCAACAATCCGTAAATGGGTTTAGGGATGGTAGTGAAGATGGGATTTGGGTATTGTCACTCATAACTAGGGCAAAACCAGGTACTTAATTTAGTACACACAGGTAATAAACACATTTTTGGGTAACAGATTGGGAATATATCCATTCCCTGCTGTTCACTCCAAGCTCTTCACAGTCTGAGATTGCATCCCTTTACCTACTTGACTAATAAATATTTATGAACCCATCCTCCAAGAATTTATCCACTCCTTGTTTGAACCCAGTTATGCTACAGGACTTCACAGCGCTCTCTGGCAACAAGTTCCACACATTAATTTCATGTTGAGTAAAAACGTACATCCTTCTGTTTGTTTTAAATCTGCTGCCAGTTAGTTTTGTGGAATGCCCTCTAGTTCTAGTATTATTTGAGAGGGTAAATCACAGTTGACTAATTACTTGTTCTATGCTGCTCATAATCTTACAAACTTCTGTCGTACCTTCTCAGTCGTCTCTTCTCCAAGCTGAAGAGCCCGTTCCTATCAAGCCTCGCCTTGTGGATCCATCCTCTACCCTTGAGCACTGTAAAAACTGAACTCATGGGAAGGGAGTGAAGATGAGGACATGTACTCAGGGTCTCAGAATAGATCTATAGCATAGATCCATGATCTGGATCCTCTCGTTCTTGCCTTTATGTACCCTCAACTCCTATCTGGTCCATAGATCTTGTGCTCATTTTCAAAGTAGCACATAGGAGAGAAAGTTTTCCCCACTCATGTGCTAGCAAGCGGGGGTGTCAGTGGAAGCAAAAATTGAGAAGTGCTAGCCAGATGCATAATACCTACTCTCTTCATGCTGGGCTTGCATGCCCATGCTCCAGAGTCCATAGCAGTGTGTCTAGGACATCTCCCCACACTGCCACTGACTCAGGTAAAATTCCATCTTCATGTGTTTTTAAATGAGCGCTGTGGAAGGGATGTGTGTGTGTGTACTTGGCTGCTGGGCAGCAGCAGCTGTGGGGCACCCACTCACACAACGTGCATAGGGAGCAATTCAAATGAGCAGCTCCCAGTGCCTTCCCATGTACCACCATCACACAAGCAGTTGGAAGCATGGACAGTGGGGGACCATGCATAGACGCGTCTCATTTAAAAACACCCTTCATCGCTTACCATTTGCTGCCTTCATTGGATGCCTCCCGAAGCTCCCATCTCATGCCTCACTTCTGCCTTTCTCCCCCTGGGTAATTTGGGGCTCTCCATAGATATACCACTAGCCACTCCAAGCTCTGGGGATGTAGATTGATATCTCTGTGTCTGGGGAGGAGGAGGGGCCTCCCTATGGCACAACACCAAAGAGCCTTGTTACAAAGATAGCACATACACAGGCAAACTTTGCAAGGGTCCCCCTGGGAGCACGTGGGTGACAGGAGACAGGGACAGGAAGGTAAGCAATCAAGAAAACAAGAGTATCTGTAGTAGGACAGTATCCTCTGTGGCATGGGGAGTCATAGAAGGTTTTTTCTTTTTCTTTTCTCTGTGAAAATAGAATGTTTCATTTAGTTATTCACACCTCACCAAGTTATAAAAGTTTCCTTGTACGCATTTTAAAGATGAAAAAAAATGAGGCATAGAGACCAGTGGGAATGGCTTGCATGAGGCCATGCAGAGATTCTCTGGTGGTACTGCATAGAATCCAGGTGGCTTAGGGCCCTCTCCATCCTCCATTCTAATTACACTGACCTCCTAGACCTGAGGTGTTGGGAAATTGACCCCTTCAGGGGTGGCTGCTTAACAGCTAGACCATATTAATTATTATTATTATTATTATTATTATTATTATTATTATTAGCCCACCCCCTCCTGCCCAATGGCAGCTCTGGACGGTGAACAATATATATTAAAAAATACAATAAAAATATATAAAAATATATAAAAACATCAATTAAAACCATAAAACAACTGAGGCCCAAAAAAGACAAATACCCCTCCTCCCCTCAAAAGAACCCCCACCCCACCCCCTCACCAAATGCCTGGTGAAACAGCCAGGTCCTAAACTGTCTATGGAAGGAGGGGAGATCTGATGCTAGGCAAGTCTCCACTGCGAGGGAGTCCCATAGCCATGGCATGGCCACCGAGAATGCCTTCTTGAATGTCACCACCTGGGAAACCCAAGGGATGTCTAAGAGGGCGCCCCTGGACAACCACAGGGGCTGGTCCAGGGCATGAAGGATGAGGCAGTCCTGCAGGTAGAAAGGGTCCAAGTCATATAGGACTTAAAAGGTAATAACCAACACCTTGAATTGGGCCTGGAAGACTATAGGCAGCCAGTACAGAGAACGGAGCACAGGTCTTATGTACTCCCATCAGCCTGTCCCCATTAGGAGGAAAGCCACCGCATTCTGCAACAGCTGCAGCCTCCAGGTCATCACCAAGGGTAGCACCACATAGAGTGCATTGCAGTAGTCCAGTTCCGAGGTGATGAATGCATGGATGCACCGCCTGGTCAATCTTTCTGGGAGGAGTTTCGGGAAGTAGTGCCGGCTGATGCGGTGAATGTCCTGGGGTCTGTTAGAGCCACAAGTTGTGAATTAGATCCATGCCCATCCTGGTTGGTGAAAGCCTCCAGGGAGACATTGGGGACGGTGCTGGCGAGGGTGGTCAATGCATCCCTCCAACAGGGGAGGCTGTCACCCAGTCTCAAGGAGTCTATGGTGCGTCCCCTACTGAAGAAGCCATCTCTGGATGTGGGTGCACTCACCAGCTACCGCCCTGTCTCTAATCTTCCCTTTTTAGGGAAGGTTATTGATAGGGATGGGCGAACAGATCACGGTTCGGGTTCGGCCGTTCGGTTCGGCTGCGTTTGGTTCGTCCGTTTGGTTCCTTCGTTCGGTTCGGCTGCGTTCGGTTCGTCCATTCGGTTTGGTGGTTCGGCTAGTTTGCCGTTGTTCGGGTTTGGTTGTTTGGTTTGGTTGTTCAAACAGGGTGTTCGGTTAGGCCGTTCAGCTGTTCGGCTGTTTGGTTCGGCCGTTCAGGAAATGTTGTTATGGGTGTTTTTTTGTTTTTTATATTTTTTTTTGTTTTTTTATTGGGTTTTATATGGTTTTCTTTTGTTTTTATTTGGGTTTTTTTGTTTTTATATGGGTTTTTTAAATTTATTTTTTTAATCTAATATTATATCTATCTATCTACACTAAATCTAACTGCTATTAACTATTCTAAATGCTATGAACTAAATGGATTA
>QEPC01001840.1:1295222-1350735 GCA_003113815.1 Sphenodon punctatus
TGAAATGAAACTTAAAGCAATCTAAAAATCCTACTCAACGCCTGCTGTTCAGGAACAGTGACTAGCTCAGAAGGTGTTGGGAAGGGGGGAGGCAGATAATTAGTTTCGTTTCTTGCAAGCCTTTCCACCCCTGGTGCCTGGAAGTCTGCTCCTCAGTGGCTGACACCTCCCTGTCATGTTTGACCTTCCAGCGAACCTTTTTTTATGACCCAAACTCATCCAAACATGATCCGAACTGACCGAACTGTTCGGCCATTTCGTCGTTCAATGTTTGGTTTGTTTGGTATGTTTGAGTTCGGGTTCGAGTTCGGTCGTCCGAACAGGCTGAGTTCAAGCCGAACTACGAACTGCCGAACCGCGTTCGCCCATCCCTAGTTATTGAACGGGCAGTGGCACTGCAGCTCCAGGTGCATCTGGATAGTATCGGTTTCCTTGACCCTTTTCAGTCTGGGTTCCACCCCGGCTATGTAACTGAGATGATGTTGGTGGCCTTGGTGGACGATCTCCACTGGGAGATGAACGCAGGATGTTCAACATTTCTGATCCTGCTAGATCTATCAGTCACTTTTGACACAGTGGACCATGGGCTGCTGCTGAGACGGCTGCGAGACCTGGGGGGTCTGTACGGGACCATCCTCGGGTGTTTCCACTCATTCCTCTCGGGCAGAAGCCAGCGGGTGGTGGGGGGGCTGAAACATCAAGCCCCTGGGCCTTGACCTGCAGCGTTCCGCAGGGTTCGATTCTGTCTCCATTATTATTTAATGTATATATGCAGCCCCTGGGGGAGATCGTGAGAGGGTTCAGGGTGCGTTGTCACCAATATGCTGATGATACTCAGCTGTACCTCTCGTTTTCAACTGACCCAGGTCCTGCTGTTTCAATACTTTCCCAATGCTTGGAGGCCATGGCGGATTGGATGAGGTAGAGCAGATTGAAACTTAATCCCTATAAGACGGAGGTGATAGTGGTGGGAAGGGTGAGGGGGTACTGGCTCCTCCAGTGATGGTGGAGGTGGTGGTGGGGGTGTCTGCCCTCCTGTAGCCAGGCAGGTTCGGAGTCTGGGGGTGGTGTTGGATTCGGACCTCCATCTGGATTGGGAGGTGGAGGCAGTGGCTAAAGTCACCTTCCGCCATCTGTATCTAGTACGGAGGCTCTGTCCATACATCTTCAAACCCGACATGGCCACTCTCATCCATGCCTTCATCAACTCAAGACTGGACTACTGCAACATGCTCTATTTGGGGCTTCCCCTGTTTCTGGTCTGGAGGCTGCAGCTAGTGCAGAATGCAGCGGCCCATCTCATTACAGAGACGGGTCAGCGGGAGCATATAACACCTGTGCTCTGCACTTTGCACTGGTTGCCTATAGCGTACCAGGCCAGATTCAAGGTGTTAGTTTTGATCTATAAAGCCCTACACGGTCTCGGCCCCTCATACCTCGGGGACCGCCTCACCCTCCTCATTTCAGAGAGATCCCTGTGGTCTACTGGGGGTGCCTTCCTGGAGGTCCCTGTGTTAGGCGGGGGGCCACAATGGAATGGGCCTTCTCAGTGGCTGGGCCGCGACTCTGAAATTCCCTCCCGGAGGAAACTCGCCTGACTCTGGGTCTGCTGGTGTTCCGTTGAGCCTGCAAGACCTGGCTGTTTTCCCAGGCCTTTGGAGGGGAGGGTGGGAGGGAGGGGTAGGGGGGGAGATGTTTTTAAAAAATGTTTAAAATTAATAATTTATGATTGTTGTCATTTTTAGTGTTGTAAGCCACCCTAGGTTGCCATAGGCATGAGGAGGTCTTATATATGTGAACTATCAGATGTGGTGCATGTGTTATTTTTGTGGACAAAAAGTGCAAATTTCAACCTCTTTCATTTTCTTCCTTTCAGGAGGAGGAAGGAGAATGTTTTTATACTTCTTCATTTATGTCAGGGAGGGGTCAGGGTATCAAGGGAACGAGGATGGGGAAGGTCTTCCTCTCCCAAGATATGGAAGGGGAGGAAACCCAGAGGAGGGAGAAGCTCACGGAGCAGAAGACCTCTCCGTTCGTCTTGGAGACCAAAGAGCCTACTCTCCATGCAGCTAGGGAACCCAGTGCTGTAGAGGATCTAATTCATCATTGAGGTCAGAAGGAAGAAGTCAGATCCTGCATGAAAAGGGAAAGGGAGGACGGTGTATCTGAGGATAACAGGGAAGCAAGGAAGTAGGGAAGTCACCTGGACACGCTACACCCATACGCAACAAGGGGATTAAGCACAAGGACTAATGGGGGCACAAGAGAGTAGGGAGACAAACTAGGACACACAGTATGCCATGCACAATATGAGAATCACACACTAGGACTAAGGGGGGAACAAGAAGTAGGGAGACAAGTTAAGACCCACAACACACCATACGCTATAAGGGAATCAAGCACTAGGACTAAAGGGGGGAACAAAGGAGTAGGGAGACAAGCTGGGACCCACAACACACCATACACAATAAGGGAATCAAGCCTAGGGCAAAAGGGGGGAACAATGGAGTAGGGAATCAAGCTGGGACACACAACACACCATACGCAATAAGGGAATCAAACACTAGGGATGGGCGAACAGATCGCGGTTCGGGTTCCGCTGTTCGGTTTGGCCGTTCGGTTCGGCTGCGTTCGGTTCATCCGTTCGGTTCGGCAGTTCAGTTAGTTCGCCGAGTTCGAGTTCGGCTGTTCGGTTCGGTCGTCCGAACAGACCGTTTGGTTAGGCCGTTTGACTGTTCGGTTCGGCCGTTCAGTCGTTCAGGAAATGTTGTTATGGGTGTTTTTTTGTTTTTTATATGGTTTTTTGTTTTTTTATTGGGTTTTATATGGTTTTCTTTTGTTTTTTATTTGGTTTTTTTGTTTTTATATGGGGTTTTTTAATTTATTTTTTAATCTAATATTATATCTATCTATCTACACTAAATCTAACTGCTATTAACTATTCTAAATGCTATGAACNTGTTTCCATGGTGTCCAGGGCTGTGTGTCATGGCAGAGAGTGGGCAGTTGGGCGGGGATTGGGGTGGGGGTTGTTTCGGGGTGGGGGGGAGGGGAAAGAGCTGCCCATACAAGTTGTTTGCAGGGTCAGTCCATGGTGGTGGGAGTGCAGGGAGCCTGCCTCCTGAGTGGGCGTGGTGGCCACCTTGGAAGCTTTCTGTGAGAATCCCTACCCACTCACTCCAGATGTGTGGCTGCTCTGTGACTGTGCCACTTAGCGACCAAGGAGCCCTCCTCAAGCCTTTCTCATTTAAAAACACCCAGAGGACTGTCCTGTCTCTAGCTGATCGGGTTGAGTAAGTTCAGGCATTCTGGAAAAGGTTTTGCACTGCAATGTCATATTGTGACACTGTCTGGGAAAGTATTAAAGCTTCCCCTGTTGTTTCATGAAGCAATTTAAAATCTGACTTACCTTTTGTCCCCAACAGGTCACTTTCACAGTCCTCCCTTAGCAGACTTATAGAAAACCTCAAATGCATTGAGACTTTTGGCACTTAATACCTCCTGAATAAACCCCACTAGAATGAGCATACTAAAGTGAAAGGAAAAAGCCCAACTCACAATCTAAGCCACTTGTCCTAAAAACCTGACTGCACATGTGTCTCTCAGCCTACCAGAGAGGAAAGCCTGAGATGCATTTTAACTTGTTTACTCTTTGCCTAGTTTGAGAGGCTAACTTAATAGACATCACCCATTTATTATAGCCACCCTTAATTAGTTGTCACAGATGAGACTGTCCTTTTAAAAAAATTAATTCATTAATACAAATAAATGCAACCACAGCTTTTATTCTAAGATGAGAGTATACATAATAAATGACAGGGGTATAAAATACTCTTTGAAGTTATAACATTAATAAACACTTGCAAATAGCTATAGAAGTAGCTCTAGTAAGTGAATGAGAAAGAAAGGAAATGTAGGTTACTGGAGAGAGAGATGTTACTGACAAACAGACATAGAAAGAGGAGCAGGGTTAGTAAGAGAAGAATAAAAAATTCCACCAACAGGTAAGTATTGATATGAGAACATGCAAACTCTAGAGCAGTAGATCAGACAGTACTAAGGCCATTTTTAGACAAACGGGGGAATCTAGTGGACTGACGTCCGCTCTTAAAAATGTCACGTGGGGAGCGTTGATACGTACCGGAGGTCGCAGGCCGCCATTGAAAACAGCGGTGCCTGGTGGCTTGCGCATTATTTTAAAACTGGATTGGTAAAACATCAATGTTTTACAAATCTGGATTTAAAAATAATGCACAAGCCACCGGGTGCCACTGTTTTCAATGGCAGCCAGCAACATCCGGTACATGTAAACACTCCCCGCATGACTTTTTAAAGAGCGGATTTGTCAATCTGCTAGCTTCTCCCGCTTGTCTAAAAATGCCCCTAAGAGTCAGTGTAGTATAGCGGAGAAGGTGTTGAGCTGAAAGGCATGAGTTTAAATCTTAGCCACGAGCTAAGAGAAGTAATCCTCTGTCGCCCATAAAACAATATTGACACACTTTACTGGGTTCTTCTGTGTGTGTGTGTGGAGCGGGGGTGGGTATTGTATAGGGTGATCACTTTTTCATCTAACCAATAGCAACTGAGATAAATACCAAATGGTCAGATCAATAAATGATCACCCTCTAATACCTTAAAATAGTTGAACAGGACACAAAAGGGGGGTTAATAACAGATTAGGAGACTTACTAGTTTTCCCTTTTAAATTTCTTCCAGATAGCAAGATATTTTTTTCTTCCAGGTTAATTGGTCATTAGGCATTTATCTATGTATCCATACCTACACCCATCTCTCTCTCTCTCTCTCTCTCTCTCTCTCTCTCTCTCTCTCTTTGTCTTCCTAGCTATTGATGCCAAATGTATAGTTAGCAGGGAAAAAAAATCAAGTCCTCAGATTGATAATCTAGCTTGTTCCTCTCTGCAGAGTTGAGCTGTGCATGTAACTGATCCAAGGCTCAGTGGCAGTGAAAGGGTGTCTATATGTGGGAGGAGGTTTATCTTTGCCTGTTCTATTCTGGTGCTTGGAGACTCACTCCCTGGAGCCCAGTACAGCTCAGTAGCAAAAATCCCAGAGGCAAAAGTGAACTATTCTGGCCCCCACTTTTTCTACAAGTTGAGACAAACAAAACAGGGTAGCAAGCAGAGGTAAGTTATGGGCACCAGAGGGGGATCTGTGCTGGCAATTATAGGTCTTATTCCAAAATAAAAAAACCTCTCGGTTTAAGGAAGGAGTTAAGGCCGTTGCAAATTCAGTTCTGCTTCAAAAAGCATGGAAATTGCAAGTTAAGACCATGGCCTTAATTTCATGCCAATGGCCCTGAAAGCAGCAAAGATGATGTACACTATCACATATTGTTCTCCCTTACAACTTAGACTCCATATATCCACACTTAGTCTTGCTCTTTTAGTCCCAATCCTTTTCCCTTTGCAGGTTAGCGGCAACACTGAAGGTGGGAAACAGGAGATCGTCAAGGGGCAGTTATTACATGGGTTCAGTAAAAGAGGAGAGCCTTAAGTTCCATACCATGCACAGTCTCACAAATTGTGCTCGCTTACAACTTGGAGGTTGTATGGCTGGGTCTTGTTGGGGTATTTGGGTGGAGGGTGGAGGTGTTGTCCCTTCCCCCCCCATGAGAGGACAGGTGTTAATGGGAGCGGAGGGATTCCTCCCCTTTCCACCCTGGCGGGGGGCCTGTCAGAAGCCAGGAGTTGGGTTGGTGGCATCCCCCCAGGAGTGAGGCAGCAGCAATAGGAGTCATGTTGGAACGGGGGAATTATGGCCATAGGGGAAGGAAACTTCAATATGAGTGGGGAGGATCGATGGTTAGTGCTGTTCACCTGATCGGTCCCCCTGGGCCCAGCTGGTTAGCTTTTTGAGGTCTCAGTAGACCCAGGACTGTTGCTGGTGCTGTGTAACGCAAAGTCAGTTGGCAATAAGTCATTGGTCATCCATGATGCTATCTTGGATTGGGCCAAGGCCGTTGTGTGCGTGACAGAGACCTTTTTGGACGAGTATTCCAGGCCAATTTTGGCGGATCTCATTCCAGCTTGGTACACCATCCAGCACCAGCCCAGGCCAGAGGGGAGGCATGGGGGAGAAGTAGCTATTATTTTTAGGGGTGGATTGGTCGCACGAAGGTTTTCAGTGCAGACTGAATCTGAGAGTGCCTCTACCTTGTGATTTATTTGACCAGAGATGGACTAGAGGGGTCGGCCAGGGACAGACTGGGGATTCTGCTAGTTTACCATGCACCCCACTGCACAGCACTCTTATACACATCTAGATGTGTATAAGAGACAGCTGCAAGAGAGATCAGAAATGGATCATTTTATTTATTTATTTTATCCCTGGAAAAAGTAACATTTCTTTGAATGAAACTTCCATAGGAAAACTCCATTTCTCTACAAAAAATAAAAATAAAAAAATCTGCATTTTCAAAAATATTCTCTTTCATTATACTTAAAATTTATTGAAAAATCAGATAATGTTGGGTTTGAGAAAACAAAATTCATGTAAATGAAAACAACTACCTTCTGGAAAACACAGCTCTAAACAAACAAACAAACAACTTTATTTTCAGGAACCAAGAACTTTCTTTTTATTTTAAAAAAACAACAAACAACACCTTGAGAAATATTTTGAATATGAACAGTTTCAAAACCAAAGTCTTGCTTATACTTCCAAACCTCTCCATTAAAAAATGAAACCAAAATTCAACTTCTTTATGCCTAAAACAATTATTGCATGCTTATATTTTGTGCCCTAGTTCAGAACATCAGGACTGTACTGCACCCAAATTCAGGCTTACAGGTGAAAGACAGACATTTTATTCTTAGGAAAAAACATCCAGTCGATAAGCTTCCAAAGTGCAACTTTCATCTCCTTGTTCCTCATGCTATAAATGATCGGATTCATCATTGGTGGCAACATGGAATAGAGCACAGCAACAACCAGATCCAGATCCGATGAGGAGTTGGAAGTTGTTCTCAAGTAAGCAAAGATGCCAGTGAGCAGGAACAATGAGACAACAATGAGGTGGGGCAGACAAGTGGAGAAGACTTTTTGTCTTCCTTGCATGGAGGGGATTTTCAGCACCGCTCTGAAGATCTGCACATAAGTGACAACTATGAAAACAAAGCAGCCTAAAGTTAAACATATACCAACGACAATTACTCCAACTTCAATGAGGTACAGGTCTGAGCAGGACAACTTGAGTAGCTGTGGGATTTCACAGAAGAACTGGTTTACTCTATGAGAGCAGAATGTTATTACAAATGTGCTGCTAGTGTGTAAAGCTGCATAAAGAAGGCCACTGACCCATGCACTGCCTGACATTTGGATACAGGTTCCCCTGTTCATCACCATTTCATAGTGGAGTGGATCACAGATGGCGATGTATCGGTCGTACGCCATGACTGTGAGAAGGGATAAATCCGATCCCATGAAAAAGATCGAGAAAAACACTTGGGCAGCACAACCTGAATAAGAAATCCATCTGGTATTCATTAGGGAATTGCTCATAGATTTGGGGATGGTGACAGAGATAGAGCCCAGATCCATGATAGACAAATTCATCAGGAAGAAGTACATTGGGGTGTGAAGGTGGTGGTCATGGGCTATCGCAATGATAGTAAGCAGGTTCCCCATCATGGTTGCTAGGTAAATCACTAGAAATACCAAGAAGTGTAAAATCTGTAACTCCCGAATGTCAGAGAATCCCAGGAGCAGAAACTCAGTCATAGTGCTTTCGTTGGACATTTTCCTTAGTACTTTTGCGTCCTGCCCATGGTGGAAAAAAAGCACAAGTACATAGTTAATTGCTAGATGCTAAATAAATAATCCAGTTGATCCTGATTTCAGTGTCTTTCCTCTATATTTCCCAGACACGTCCCATCCTGTCCTTCCTTTTTATCAGCTGCTGCTGATCTCCTTCAGGTTACACCAGGACATATGACAATCGATGGGAAAGTTTCTGCTGATTTGAAAATCAGATGTTCTTCCCCCTTCACTCCAATGGGTCTAGACACGCTTTCACCAAGTGAAGATCTGAACCTTTGACTTCAGTGGAATGACACAAAAAATAGAATTAAGTATAACCAGGAATCTGTGCTCCCACCACCACCACAAAGGAGTGAGGCTGATTTCGATAATATCTCCATATGTCTGGTATGACAAGGGCCCACTATAGCCTGCCTGTGCCAGAGACTACCCATCATGTTGATTTTCAAGCTGTCAGATGTGGGCCTGCTGTTGCCCCAGCCCGGGTAGGTAGTTGGCCCAGAACTGGTTGCCTGTATGTTCCCAGGCCCACAGCCCGGGCCAAGGGCCACCCAGGCAGAACAACATGGGCCATAGTAAGCCAGAGCATCTGTTTGCAGTCCCATCCCTGCCAGGGATTGGGGGTCGACCTGGCAGCTCGTGATTTACAACCATAGGTGTTTTCAGACGTGACGGGGCCAATTGGCCCCGTCACGAAATCAATGAATTGATCCCCCACTGGGATGACCCGTAATGCCCTAACAGACGTGCCGGGGGATCCCAGCGGGGAATCGGGGAGGGGGTGGGGCCACGCGCGCAACATGCAGCCGCACGGCCCCGCCCCCTCCACGCTCCCCGTCGCCCGCCCTCTGAGGAGACGGGGGGCTGCCGCGGCCAATGCTGCAGCAGCGCTCGCCCGCTATGGCCATGGGCCAGAATCCCTGTGGGGATTCCGGGCCGTGGCCGCCATCCAGATGTGATGGCGGGGGTCACCACGGTGGGGAATTGCCTTCACCACACGATGGCTTCCGGTCCCGCCGATTCTGCCGCTCGCGTGGTGAATGTGATTCCCTGCCATGGTAACATCTGGGGGGGAACATTCGTTCCCCCCAACAGACGTTACGTGGTCCAAGCCACCACAGGGCATTGACTGTGGTTGACATTGACCATGTAACGTCTGAAAATACCCCATGACTGCCTATCCTGGCAGTGAGCAGCGCTCTGGGGGAATGCCAGTGACAGGGATGATCAACTGTATGTCTGTTCTGTTCCCTGCAGGGAAGTTGAAAAAGAAAATGCAGTCAAAACTGTTGCTAAGTCTTCTACCAGTGGAGAATCGTTGGTCTGGGAGAGTGTGGAGAATATGTCTAGCTTGGTGGGGAGGTTTCTAGCTTTGGGAAAATGAAATGGGGCATGGGTCTCACTCAGGGAATTGCTGACTTTAGGAAGAGTGAGACATGCAGCTGGCTTGGGAGAGAGGAGAATGGAACACGGGCTGGCTTGTGTGGGAAGTTGCTGACTTGGATATGGTGGAATTGAGCATGGGTCTAGCTTGGGGTGGGTGTCACTGGCTTAGGGGAATGGACACTCTCTTTGGGGGGAATGTGGCATAAAGGTAAGCTCTCGGGGAGGTTACTGGTTTGGGGTGGGGAAATAGGAGATGGGGTGCTGGCTCAGAGAGGTTATTGCTATCATGGGAAGGGGGGAAAGAAGTATGGTTCTGGTTGGGTGCTCGGGAGTGGTTTCTGGCTCAGAGGGAAGTTTTTGGCTTGGGGAATGTGAGATCCCTAGGTGAGAATGGGATATGGGGTTGGCTCAGGGGAATCACTGGCTTGCGGGAGGTGTCACTGGCTTTTAGAAGGGCAGAATGAAGCTGCCAAGGACTCACAATTACTTCCTAGCTGGACTGGGTACTGGTGGGTTCGGCCTGGCTGCAGTGCTGGAGACGGCAGTTTTGAGACAGCCCCTGCAGGTAGGGAAGGGTCACTACAAGCTCCCTAAGCAGGTGGCTAAATTGAGGCCGGTTTTACGTGGTGCCACCAGGTTGGGGGGGGTAGGGGAGTGTGTGCATGGTGGGTGGGCAGGGAGTGCACACTGACACACACGTATTCCCACTCACCCCCCCACTCATCCCCACACATGGAGCAACTTCTGTTTTCCCCGGTTGCTCCGTGCATGGGAATGAGTGGGGGGTGAGCGGGGATGCGTGTTAGGTGGGAGCGCGTATACACCCTCATTCACCACACACACTCACGCCGTGTCCTTATCATGGGCCTCTCCCACTCATAAACACACAGATTTCTGTGTGTTCATGAATGGGAGAGGCCGATGTAAAAAGGGCCTGAGAGTCATAGAGCAGCCCAACCCCAAGCTGGATGTGTGCTTCAGTTTTGAAGATATTACATTTTACATTTTTTCCCCAAGAAATATTGGGTTCACTTAAAACCCGAGTACAGAGACCTCTGTATTTGTGTTTTGGAGATGGAAGCCAGAAAGGGCTGTTTCTGGTTTATTTGGGTTTTATTTAAATCTGAATGCACATTCCTATTTTACACTGACTTTAATTCTATTTATTTTCCAGATTTTATGGTTCTTAATTGTCAATTGCTGAGAAACTCTTTTGTAAAGTGGCTTTATATCTTTCATTAAAAGTGACACTTAAATCATGTCTGCTGTCAACTGTGCCATTTCTAATAGTGCTGTGGCTTTCATTCCAAAAAATACAGTAGATATAGTCATAATGGATATAGTTAGTCCCAAAACAATTTTATTCTCCATTTTTGTTCTAAAATAAGGAGCACAATGATGTCTATAAGTACATGGTAGGAAATGCTTCCAGGCAAGTTTTTAAAATATATATATAGCTCCCATTGATTTTAGCAACAAAGAGTGTTTTTCAATGAGATGCTACTATGCATGGCCACTCATTAACCACTCATCCAAATGCCAGTTTGAAGGTTGTGTGGAGGATGCACACTCCCGTGACCCATGCGGCACCTACTCATGACCACACATGGAGCACTGCCAGAAAATCCAGAGTGCCCTGTGCGGGGGGAGCCCCAAAAGTTGCATGGGGACAGTCTCCCATGCATCCCCTGCTTGTATGAACCAGGCTGACCACCCATACCAGTAGACAGGTCTGTGGCCCTGCTGCCTCCGCAGTCCCACCCACAACCCTACTGGGAGCTCTTAAAGGACAGATGCGCAAAATACACACCACATTCACTCAAAGCACCAAAAACTCCTTTTACAACGCACGGGAGACGAGCCAAAGCCACGGAGGACAGTATCTCAGACAGCAGCATTCTATATGCCGCACCCAGTAGGCACCTTCCTTGTTGCTTGGGACTGCCAGCAGCTGCACTGGCTCCTGGGATCATGGTCAGGAAGGGGTTTACTGGCTGCTATAGCTGTTTCCATGGTGTCCAGGGCTGTGTGTCATGGCAGAGAGTGGGCAGTTGGGCGGGGATTGGGGTGGGGGTTGTTTCGNTGTTTCCATGGTGTCCAGGGCTGTGTGTCATGGCAGAGAGTGGGCAGTTGGGCGGGGATTGGGGTGGGGGTTGTTTCGGGGTGGGGGGGAGGGGAAAGAGCTGCCCATACAAGTTGTTTGCAGGGTCAGTCCATGGTGGTGGGAGTGCAGGGAGCCTGCCTCCTGAGTGGGCGTGGTGGCCACCTTGGAAGCTTTCTGTGAGAATCCCTACCCACTCACTCCAGATGTGTGGCTGCTCTGTGACTGTGCCACTTAGCGACCAAGGAGCCCTCCTCAAGCCTTTCTCATTTAAAAACACCCAGAGGACTGTCCTGTCTCTAGCTGATCGGGTTGAGTAAGTTCAGGCATTCTGGAAAAGGTTTTGCACTGCAATGTCATATTGTGACACTGTCTGGGAAAGTATTAAAGCTTCCCCTGTTGTTTCATGAAGCAATTTAAAATCTGACTTACCTTTTGTCCCCAACAGGTCACTTTCACAGTCCTCCCTTAGCAGACTTATAGAAAACCTCAAATGCATTGAGACTTTTGGCACTTAATACCTCCTGAATAAACCCCACTAGAATGAGCATACTAAAGTGAAAGGAAAAAGCCCAACTCACAATCTAAGCCACTTGTCCTAAAAACCTGACTGCACATGTGTCTCTCAGCCTACCAGAGAGGAAAGCCTGAGATGCATTTTAACTTGTTTACTCTTTGCCTAGTTTGAGAGGCTAACTTAATAGACATCACCCATTTATTATAGCCACCCTTAATTAGTTGTCACAGATGAGACTGTCCTTTTAAAAAAATTAATTCATTAATACAAATAAATGCAACCACAGCTTTTATTCTAAGATGAGAGTATACATAATAAATGACAGGGGTATAAAATACTCTTTGAAGTTATAACATTAATAAACACTTGCAAATAGCTATAGAAGTAGCTCTAGTAAGTGAATGAGAAAGAAAGGAAATGTAGGTTACTGGAGAGAGAGATGTTACTGACAAACAGACATAGAAAGAGGAGCAGGGTTAGTAAGAGAAGAATAAAAAATTCCACCAACAGGTAAGTATTGATATGAGAACATGCAAACTCTAGAGCAGTAGATCAGACAGTACTAAGGCCATTTTTAGACAAACGGGGGAATCTAGTGGACTGACGTCCGCTCTTAAAAATGTCACGTGGGGAGCGTTGATACGTACCGGAGGTCGCAGGCCGCCATTGAAAACAGCGGTGCCTGGTGGCTTGCGCATTATTTTAAAACTGGATTGGTAAAACATCAATGTTTTACAAATCTGGATTTAAAAATAATGCACAAGCCACCGGGTGCCACTGTTTTCAATGGCAGCCAGCAACATCCGGTACATGTAAACACTCCCCGCATGACTTTTTAAAGAGCGGATTTGTCAATCTGCTAGCTTCTCCCGCTTGTCTAAAAATGCCCCTAAGAGTCAGTGTAGTATAGCGGAGAAGGTGTTGAGCTGAAAGGCATGAGTTTAAATCTTAGCCACGAGCTAAGAGAAGTAATCCTCTGTCGCCCATAAAACAATATTGACACACTTTACTGGGTTCTTCTGTGTGTGTGTGTGGAGCGGGGGTGGGTATTGTATAGGGTGATCACTTTTTCATCTAACCAATAGCAACTGAGATAAATACCAAATGGTCAGATCAATAAATGATCACCCTCTAATACCTTAAAATAGTTGAACAGGACACAAAAGGGGGGTTAATAACAGATTAGGAGACTTACTAGTTTTCCCTTTTAAATTTCTTCCAGATAGCAAGATATTTTTTTCTTCCAGGTTAATTGGTCATTAGGCATTTATCTATGTATCCATACCTACACCCATCTCTCTCTCTCTCTCTCTCTCTCTCTCTCTCTCTCTCTCTCTTTGTCTTCCTAGCTATTGATGCCAAATGTATAGTTAGCAGGGAAAAAAAATCAAGTCCTCAGATTGATAATCTAGCTTGTTCCTCTCTGCAGAGTTGAGCTGTGCATGTAACTGATCCAAGGCTCAGTGGCAGTGAAAGGGTGTCTATATGTGGGAGGAGGTTTATCTTTGCCTGTTCTATTCTGGTGCTTGGAGACTCACTCCCTGGAGCCCAGTACAGCTCAGTAGCAAAAATCCCAGAGGCAAAAGTGAACTATTCTGGCCCCCACTTTTTCTACAAGTTGAGACAAACAAAACAGGGTAGCAAGCAGAGGTAAGTTATGGGCACCAGAGGGGGATCTGTGCTGGCAATTATAGGTCTTATTCCAAAATAAAAAAACCTCTCGGTTTAAGGAAGGAGTTAAGGCCGTTGCAAATTCAGTTCTGCTTCAAAAAGCATGGAAATTGCAAGTTAAGACCATGGCCTTAATTTCATGCCAATGGCCCTGAAAGCAGCAAAGATGATGTACACTATCACATATTGTTCTCCCTTACAACTTAGACTCCATATATCCACACTTAGTCTTGCTCTTTTAGTCCCAATCCTTTTCCCTTTGCAGGTTAGCGGCAACACTGAAGGTGGGAAACAGGAGATCGTCAAGGGGCAGTTATTACATGGGTTCAGTAAAAGAGGAGAGCCTTAAGTTCCATACCATGCACAGTCTCACAAATTGTGCTCGCTTACAACTTGGAGGTTGTATGGCTGGGTCTTGTTGGGGTATTTGGGTGGAGGGTGGAGGTGTTGTCCCTTCCCCCCCCATGAGAGGACAGGTGTTAATGGGAGCGGAGGGATTCCTCCCCTTTCCACCCTGGCGGGGGGCCTGTCAGAAGCCAGGAGTTGGGTTGGTGGCATCCCCCCAGGAGTGAGGCAGCAGCAATAGGAGTCATGTTGGAACGGGGGAATTATGGCCATAGGGGAAGGAAACTTCAATATGAGTGGGGAGGATCGATGGTTAGTGCTGTTCACCTGATCGGTCCCCCTGGGCCCAGCTGGTTAGCTTTTTGAGGTCTCAGTAGACCCAGGACTGTTGCTGGTGCTGTGTAACGCAAAGTCAGTTGGCAATAAGTCATTGGTCATCCATGATGCTATCTTGGATTGGGCCAAGGCCGTTGTGTGCGTGACAGAGACCTTTTTGGACGAGTATTCCAGGCCAATTTTGGCGGATCTCATTCCAGCTTGGTACACCATCCAGCACCAGCCCAGGCCAGAGGGGAGGCATGGGGGAGAAGTAGCTATTATTTTTAGGGGTGGATTGGTCGCACGAAGGTTTTCAGTGCAGACTGAATCTGAGAGTGCCTCTACCTTGTGATTTATTTGACCAGAGATGGACTAGAGGGGTCGGCCAGGGACAGACTGGGGATTCTGCTAGTTTACCATGCACCCCACTGCACAGCAGCATCCCTGTCAGCTCTAGCAACTCTTGTCTCAGACTTGGTCTTGAAGTCCCCTAGACCCATTGTCTTGGGGGACTTCAATATCAATGATGAGGCAGGATTGCAAGGGGCAGAGAAGGAGTTCATGGCCGCCAAGGCAACCATGGGCCTGTCCCAGGTGTTAAGGGGACTGACACATGAGCAGGGGCACACTCCGGATTTGATTTTCTGTGCTGACCTTGAGGCCAGGGGCCCAATGATTGGGGGTGTATTGTGCTCACCCTTGCCATGGTCAGAGCATTACCTCCTGTGAACCTCTATCCTAGTACATCTGCCTGACCATAGGGGTGTGGGACCAGTTGGTCCACCCCAGGAGACACATGGAACCGGAAGGGTTCTGAAATGCTCTTTGGTGGGGAGATACCTGATGACCTCGATGACCACTCCTTCGATGACCTCGTGGCCTTTTGAAACAGCTGGTTGACTGTGGGCACCGATCAGGTTGCTCCTAGGTGTCGCTTCCAGTGCATCAGCTCCACAGGTCCCTGTTGTTTACGGAGGACCAGGGTGTTTTCTGACATGACAGCATGAAGGGGCCACCACGAATGTGCCCTGTCTGGAGAAACACCACCAACCTGGTCCAGAGTGGGCCAGTTTGCAGAACAAATGTGACTTGGGTTATGTGTGGCCAGAGAGAAGTCCTGCCCTCACCACAGTTTGGAGTGCTAGAGAGGCTGGGAACAAATGTGTTGCTGGACCTGGTCAGGCCCAACCCACTCCGTGAACCACAGCTGCTGCTCCGACATGTAGACATGGTTGACTGTGGGCAAAAGAAGCCAAAGCCGCCACTTCCACCTACCCACAGAAGGACTCCATGAGAGTGGGGGAGGAAGGGAGAGCAGGCAACCAAGCCGCCCCAAGGAGGTTGCTGCCAGTCACAAGTGAACCGGGTCCAGGAAATCGGGACAGTTGAAGAGCAAAGCAGAGCCACAGAACAAGATACAAGAGCAGTTCAGAAATGGGCCACCATCACAACTCATCCACTATGCTTAGCAAAGCAAGGGTTAGTGGTCCTACATACGGGAAGGGCACAGGTCAAACTTTGGGGGGGGGGATGAGCTCAATGGGCAGATGCCTTCACCTCCAAACATAAAGCAACATTCACAAGGGAGGAGGAAAACAAAGCACAATCCAATGTCCAGTCCCATGGCAGAGGACAGAGAGCCGTGTTGATTGGCACCATGCTGACTGTGCATTAAGCACAGTCCACACAGAGTTCAGGTTCAATGGTTCTAAGGTTGCGGGGGGTGCAGAGGACAAACCCACATACTCCACATATGAGGGCCAATGGAACATGCCCCTCCAGTACTCCAGAGCCCCCATATGGAAAGTGTTAGCAGCAGTAAATTTATTAAACTAGCCAGAAGGCCATCTCCAAAACACAACTCAGTAAAAAATAAAAAGCAAGATATAAATACAAGAAAATACATACATAATCATCAAGCCAAGACATAGTAAACCCATAGGCACAAAAAGTTCACCATTTAATCAAAATTAGCTGGATAAATTAGAGGCCACAAGACTTGAGAGTTTCCTCATTTTAAATGCGGCATAAAAGAACTTAGCAACCATCAAAGAAGTTGAAACATCATGATCTGAAAGCCAGTTGATTAACAAATTACTCAGAGAACAGGGTGGGGCGGACGCCGCCAGGGCTGCAAGACAGTGTTCTGGTACTTTGAAATAATAAGAACAATTGAAAATAACATGTAAAATAGATTCAACAACCCCCAATTCACATGGAAAGCGGCCAGGTAGTACGTTTCAAAAGGGTCACAAATGGCCAAGCTAGGAGCATGCAATTCATTTTTGTTATTATGATAAAAACAATGACATTTTTTATTTTCTTTTTCATTATTATAAAAACAAAAAGGGAAAATGACAATAATGAAAATAAAACCAAAATGAATTTTCAATTTTATAATAATTAAAAAGAATTGAAAAAAATATTTTTGTCTATAAATTTTTTATTTTTTATTCAATTGTAATGAAACTGAAGAAAGTAGTACCTCTAATGAAGAGCACTATGTGTACCAAATTTCAAGAGTATTGGCTAAATTGAATCAATTATATAAGCAATTGAATGTTGTGATTTTAAGAAAACCTACAAACATTCCTGGCTACAACTTCTTTATAGTCTATTACATTTGCATGAAACCTGGTTATGTCGCTCCACAAGAGTACCAATCAAGCTACATTTCAGAAAGATTGGCTAAAGGGTCCTAATTTTATAAGTCATTAATGTGAAAATGCATTTCTGCTTGTAACATTTTTATATTCCATCCTGTTTACAAGACATTTGGCAGAAATGTGTCCCACATATTCCCTGTCATCTCTGTCAAACTAAAAGACAATTTGATAAAGGGACCCACTTTTATAACCAATTGAATTTGTCCCTTTGAAGACCATTATTCAGATAAATAGTAGCACCTGCAGTGCCAGTCAGAGGCAGGCACCTGGTGTAGTGAAAGATTGAGGAAGACGATTGTACACCGGTGGAGTGGGCACTTATATTCCTTATTTGGCCTGCGTATGCTGTAGAATCCATCTTGTCTGACATTTGTCCTAAGCATGCCTCTTTGGCAACTTTTTCTGTATCCCCATGGTAACTGTTTTGCAGTATGCCAAGACCAGTAAGAACTGAAATGTTTCAGAAGCCCCTATCAGTGGTTGGGCCTGATAGCAAGAGAAGGTTTCTTAATTGGAAGCTAAGAATGACACGGGTTAAGGAAAAACACAGCTGCAATAAATAGTTAAGTTTAGCACATGCACAGTGTGTTGCATAGTAGGTTTGTGAAGTTAATAAAAACAAAGGCACCAGAAACCCACATTGGAACTTCACTGCTGGCCACTTCACAGACATGCTAAGGGGGAGCAGCAGAACCTGGGGCCTACCTGGGGATCATCACGCAGCCATTGTTGGAGTTCCCCGGCATGCATAAAGGGATATGTGAGAAGTCTCTTTTACTTTCTGTATTTATTGAGGTTATTTTTTTTATCTTTACGCTTAGTTTATTATATTTAATAAAACAGCTTTGTTTGGCACCCATTCGTCTAAGTCATCACTGAACTGATCCAAAAGGACCCACAATTTTAAGACACCTGACATGGCAGGAGGAGGCTGTAGGAGGAAGGATGAGGATCAACCCAATAGACTGACAGACGCATTCACTGGCCAATTACTGCATGCTTCCAGCTTTACAGGACCAATAGGTGGTGGTTTCGAGGTGGGCATAGGGAGCGTCTCAGAGGTGGGTGTAGAAGAGACATAACTGGGACTTTGGGGATAGCGTCCCAGAAATCAGCAGACATGGTTTACACATACAGGCTTGGCAAATATCATCCCAATCACATCCTGCAGCACTGTGACAGAGGACGTAAGAGACTCTCTACTGGCTCTTTCCTAAACAGATGAGTCTGACTTTCAAGTAACAAGTGGGGGAGAGAAGTTGGTGTGGTCACAGAACAGAATGAGGATATTTGGTTAACATTTCTGCTGGCTAATTGGCATCACAAACCAATCTTATACCACAGTGACACATAAGAGAATCCCTGGAATAGGCTCATTCTCTGCATATGCTCTGAAAGCTTATAAAATTGGGACCCTTTATCACATCTTTCTGATATTTGGCAGATATTGTTAAAGTGTGATATACAGCCCTGCAAGATCTCATGTACACTGGTTGGACTACAAAGATAAACTAAACTGCCTAACTGAGTCAGACCAATGGTCCATCTTATCCCAGTATTGTCACAACCTGATACATCAGCAGGGGTTTCAAATTCGGGTCTAAATCCAGCTTTTCCAGGGTCTCCAGCAGATGCCAACCCAGCATGCCACCTGAGACTCCTCCAAGCCCCCAGCCATGCTACCAGGGACCCTGAGGTGGAGATGCCAGGGATTGGACCGATACATGCAAAGCACGTGCTCTTACCACTTGAATTATGCCCCCCATGTTACAGTCAGCCATACATTTATAAATTGCTTATTCCACCAGGACCATTTATTCAATCCTTCTGAAAGTTGTCATAGATAGTAAAATTGGGGAGAGGTAAAAACTTACAAAGTTTAATCCACATTAGATGGGAGACAAAGAAGTTACAGTCATGAATGTATATGCAGATTATTTGCAAAAGAATACAATTCAAGCACTTATAAAATCATATTCATTTATCCAAACCTTCTGTGCTTTGGTACACTTAACACCTTCCATATTAGGCACAATCCTTACAGGTTTTATCCAAATATAATTAAAAACAAAAACGTTACAGCTAAAAATGTGTTTTCAATTGAAACCAATGGAAATCGAAAATGAAAGCAAGAAAGAAAACAAAATTTTGATATTTATGAAAATGAAAATGACAGATTGAAATAATGAAAACAAAAACTAAAAACTAAAAATGACATGGGTCCCTGGTGCACATCTCTAGGCCAAGCCCACGTGGACATCCCAGCAAGTCCACACTCCATGCAGCTCATTAAGTTTTGCCATGGAAGGATCCTCTCTCAGGTATAGGATGCTCATGGGGCCCTCCAGGTGGTTCATCTCACAGTTAGTGTGTCTGCTCTTTGTCATCAAGCATACCATGGATGAGGGTCAGGTCTATGCTCATCGTCGCCTCCTCATCTGCATTGTGGAGTGGTAAAGACAGCACCAGTTGTTGCTGAGAACAGCAGTAGACCATCAGCTGCTGTCATGCAGACAGTTCACGTACCTCTGCGATCTACAGGCCATTTGGTTCAGAACCACCTGGTGGCATCACCTTTAAAGGACAGCTCACCAACATATGTGCAGTTGCGGATCTTTTGGAGAACAATCAGAGTCAGGCTCCAGAACAATGGCCAGCTGATGAGGGTCGCCTGGAGCCAGATCTGTCACATTTCAGCTGTAGCTATGGGCATTTACGTTGCCATGCCCATAGAACAATACATCTGGGTTGTTCCCAGAGCAGCGCAGTGGTAGGTGAGGGTCCTGGACACATGGGATGATTCAGCATGGCAGGAAAACTTCAGGATAGAGACAGCTTATCCTCAGGACACCTGACCATCTCCAGCCATGGCTTGAGAGACCACCCACTACAATGAAGTCACCCATACCCATGGTTCAGCATTTGGCCACAGCTATATGGACCCTGGAAACCCCTTTTTCCTGTTGCTCTGTAGCCCAGCATTTTGGTGTTGGGCTCAGCACTGTGGCCACCGTCATACTTGACTTCTGCGAGGTAGTTGAAGCTGTCCTTCTCGACTTAGTGGTTCACCTCGTGGACTAGACCCAGGTAATGGAGGGCTTCAGGGTGGTGGGGTTCCCAAATTGCATTGGAGTCACAGAGGGAATACATATTGCCATCCTGAACCCCCTCGTGCTACAGACGAGTACATCAACCGCCACAGCTACCATCCACTACAACTCCAAGTGGTGGTGGATGATTGCAGCTGGTTCATCAATATGTTAACTGGCCACTCCACATGGAGCCATGATGTCCAGATCCTCCGTATAATGCCACTGTTTGCATGAATGTACAGGAGGGGCATTGGTGATCTCAACATATTCCTCATAGAAGGGGTCGCTAAGCTGCCAGTCATCATTGGGGACCCTGCCTACCCCCTGTTGAGATGATTAATATGGGATAAACAGTGACTCACAACTCAGCGGTAGTCCACTACAACAGTCGTTTCAGCACTGCCCGAACAGCGGTTGAGTGGGCCTTCAGGGCACTCAAGCATCGATGGAGATCCATTGCCAGTCAGCTGGATTTCAAGGTGGAGACAGCCTCATTGATGATTGCAGCCACATGCATGCTGTTTAATGTTTAACAGACAGACAATGCTGCTCTGGATTACCCCAGGCCTGTTTGACCCCCAGAGCCCAAAACAACCCTCGGGAGTACCGATATGCCAAGCACATCAGAAATGCCCAGTGCAGGTGTCCAGCACAAAGGGACAATGTACAGTCCTAAAAGCTAGACTGTCCCATCAGTACACTCCAAACCCTCACAGATGGAACAATGCCAAGCAACCCGACAGAGGGGAATGATGTTCTTCAGGGCAGTTAGTATATATGTATATGAATGTGATCCAACAACACTAAACAGCTACATCTGAAAATGAACACATGCTGTACCCCCATTATTATTATTATTATTATTATTATTATTATTATTATTATTATTGAAATGAAATAATATTTCATTATTATTATTGAAATGAAACAAGGCTCTGTTCTTGGCCCTCTCCTCTTCTTGATCTATACCTCATCCTTAGGCAAACTCATTGCTTCCCATGGCTTCCAATACCACCTCTATGCTGATGACACTCAACTCTATCTCTCTACTCCCTCTCTCTCTCCCTCTGTTCAAGCTCGTCTCATCAACTGTCTCTCTGACATCTCTACCTGGATGTCTCAACGTCAACTCAAACTCAACATGGCTAAAACTGAACTCCTTATCTTCCCCCCTCATCCTTCCTCTCCTTCCTCACTGTCAATAACTATTGATGGAGTCACCATCCTGCCTGTCCCCCAAGCCCGTAGCCTAGGCTTCATCTTTGACTCAGCCCTTTCTTTTAAACCCTACATTGACTCTGTTGCTAAATCCTGTCGCTTCTCCCTCCATAACATTGCTAAGATTCGCCCTTTTCTCTCTGTCTCGTCTGCCAAAACTCTTGTTCATGCTCTGGTCATCTCTCGCCTCGATTACTGTAACCTCCTTCTCACTGGCCTTCCCCGGTCTCACCTTTCTCCCCTCATCTCTGTCCAAAACTCTGCTGCCAGGGTCATCTACCTCGCCAGTCGCTTCGACCATGTGCAGCCCCTCCTCTCTTCGCTTCACTGGCTTCCCCTTCCTGAACGAATCCTGCACAAGCTCCTAGTCTTCACCTATAAAGCTCTTCACAACCTTGCTCCCCCCTACCTCTCTGCACTTATCGCCCTCCATACTCCAGCCCGTGCACTTCGCTCCTCCTCTGTCCCTTCTCTCGCCCTTCCACGCCTTCCCTGCTCCCCTAAGCGCCTTCGTCCCTTCTCACTTGCTGCCCCCCATGCCTGGAACTCCCTCCCTGTCCACATCCGCCTTGCCCCCTCCCTTCATACCTTCAAATCTCTCCTTAAAACTCACCTCTTTCGCTCTAGACACCCTGACTCTTTATCCTGCTGAGCCACTATTCCTATACCTACGGTCTGTTTACCCTTATCCTTGCAACATGGACCTGTCTGCTGTCATTCTCATCGTAACCAAGCCAAGTACGTGCACTTGAGACCTCACATCTACATGAATGTTAGACCCCTTGTCTCTCCCTCTCTTCCCCTTCCTAAGTCTCTCCCCCAGCTCCTGTCTCTCAGATTGTAAACCCTAGGGGCAGGGACGATGTCTATTTTATTACTTTGTAAAGTGTCAGGTACACTGCTGGCGCTATATAAATGTTTGTTAATAATAATAATAATACTAAATAAAAGGGGTTCAGCTGCTTTTCTGCCCCCCCCCTCCCCCGGTGAAGCCGGTCCCTTTTAAATCTCGGGATCAAGTGGAAATACCACTGAGTTTGAGAGGGTGGGAAATTACTCCTCTTCTATTTATAGTAATGAGTCTTTTGTTCAATCAAATAGGCATTTATTCAATAATATCAGAACAATTAGCATACCAATTATCAAAGAGACACTTGCAGCCAACATTTTCCCTCATCTGCTCTGACTACTTCAAATACATACAAAAGCACATATTCTTACGTGATCAGACGTCAACGGTCTGGTTCCAGAAGGAAGACAGTCAGGGGCTGAGAGAGAGAAAGCCTAGCTGCCAGGCCCGTTGCAGGACTTCCTATGGAGAAGTCCCAGAGAGGGCCAATCATCAAGCTAGCCGTCACCCTGATAAGGGCTATTGGAAAAGCATCATGAAGGGCAAAGAACTGATCCAGAGGCTGGCCTTATATACAAGTTTCCCTTATTACTTATCCATGTTAAGGGGCTATATGTCTCTTACTTCAGAATGTTCCCCCTCATGGCTATTCATGATTGGGGCTTTTTCTGCTTAGTCAGTGGAGGCCTGTCCTGACCAATAGGGTCTGATCCATCCCTCCCTCCGGAGGGGGGGGGGTCTGACCCCTTGGCCCTGGGTTAGCCCACATCCTTCTAAGAAGCATCTGGTTATCAGATAAGGCCATTTCTGCTTACTCTACAGTTTGACTCTGGTATCAGGTCCTGACCTTCCCTTTGTTTCTCGATGTTCCTGTGGGCTATAGATTATTCAGTTGTTTTGGGAACACTAGGTTTTCTGCTCACTCTCCAGCATCATCTGTTTCCTCTGACCAATTTTTGACCATCTTTCCTAATACTTTTCTGTTCTCTTAGATCAATAATTTTAGCACATGTGCACAAGTGTTTTTGCCTAATTTCTAACATTCTACATAGTTCTAAATAGCAGCTACAATGGTCTTCAGAAAAGTTACATTCACAGTGTTACAGACTGATACATCCAGTGTATAATTTTAGTTACACTCCAAGAAGAGTGAGTTACAGTAACATTCAATGTCTGTCTGGCACATTTGTGTCAGAAGAAGGACTTCTGATGCAGTCATATTGCAGCAGGGAAATTAGCATCTTATTTAGGCCTAATCCATATCATAACAGTCGCCCACTTGTTAACTGAGCACTCCTCAGTTAACACATAACTCAGTTTTGATATTTTGGGACTACATAAAATGCTCTGTGTCTTAAAGGAACTATTTTCTTTCTGATCCAGCACACAATACATATTACAGTAATAAACACCACAACTTGGATCACCAGGATGATAATGATTGGATGGATCAAAATATTTAATACCCCAGTTGCAGTTGGTGACCATCCAAAAATACTTTCTCAGAATGAGTGCTTAGTGGTGTATTCTACTTCAGTAAGAACCTGGGTAATTTTCTTCCCTTCTGCTTTTAACACTATTGCCGCATGGCCCAATGTGTTTGCTAAGCTGTGTATTTTGGTTTGAACCATCTGGGTATCCTGTATTGCCTTGTGAATTGCTGCTGCCAAATATGCAAAAGACATGTTCCACAATAGGAAGCTGTCTTTATCCCATAGGTTTTTCCATTAATTGGCATGAAGTGTCCATGAATCATTGCCAATAGATATTTTGGTGACATTGCATATTACTATAAATCCAGTCAGGGATATCTTTAAAAAAATATATAGAATTTAATGTCACTGTGGCATTTGGTTCAGCAGCAATATAAAAGCACTTGTGTCCTAGGGTGTATACCTGAGGTTTCTCAAATTTCATGGTATCAACAGTGCATACATATGAGTCATCATTATGTCTGCATTGTTTGTACTCCTGGAGTGGCAGTGGGCAATAATATTTTGTGTCTCTCCACACATTACACTGGGAATCCAATTCATATAGTTCCACTTCTGTGGTGTCCTTTAATTGCCATAAGCCTGGAAGAACAAATTTTAACCACTGACTTTGTGCAACCCAGAGATATGCCTGAACTGCACATGCTGATGAGTCTCTTCCCTTTGGGGTGGCTACCTGAATGTGTAGGGGTAGCCCAGTTGATAAATATGTGATGTGGTGGGCCAGGTCCTTGGTCCAGCCAGGTTCAATGTTTTCTCTAATGGCAGGAATTAACCATAGGTGTCTATGCATTTTTCCTAATTCTAAGCTCCCTATTATGTCATCCAATACACTCAATGCTCTTTCTTGCCATTGTGTGCACTGAATAGCCATCCTGGTTGTGTTAGTCAATGCTACAATAGCATTATCTGTTGCCTCAATTTGCTGCTTCATCAATCTGTATGAATCAGGCAGAGTAAGGACCAAATGCTTGAGTCCCTCCTGAAGAACTTGGTTGCTGTTAGTTAGGGGCTATCATAGTGAACCCAGTAATCCTCCTGCAGTTCCCAATTTATTGGCCATTGTTTCAATATCTATGCTATTCAATACAGCTCCACTCGTGCCTATCCAACCTGACACATCTCTGATATGTCTGGATTGGCTGGCAAAAATTTGTTTTTCCCCCTCTATTCTTAAATATTGAAAGGATTGCAACCAGGCTTCAAAGAGTGGATCAACATATGGTACACACTGTGGTTGTCTTCTACTGATGTTATATGCTGCCGGTTTGATGGTCAGATTTACAAACTGGATGTACCCATCCCTTATGTGTACACATTTGTCCCATTGTGTTTGTATGGATGAGGGTATTGTGTGGGTGTGGCTGGGGTAGTCCAGTCCAGATAACATATGCATTTACATAATCCTCTCTTGGGATTGCAAAGTTGCTTCTGCATCTATACCCTGGGTTTAGAATGCAGAAAGCTGGATCCCATGGAGACTGGATCTGTGTATCATTCTTGAAAATAGCCAATTCCCCAGGAAATTTTAATTTTTCCCACACAATATCATCCTGCATGCCTAATGTGCATGCCCTAGAAATCCATATATTTTTAACATTATTGTTGGTACATTGCATAACATTTTCCCATTTAAGTGTGACATTTACAACCTCCTACCCCCAAATGTCATACTTAACAACAGGTACACAGGTGTTCACGATGTCTGCTTCATGGGTTCCATCAGCGCATAGATCGTGGTGCTGAAAGTATGTTTGTATTTGGGTAGGGATAAGGGGTAGCTGGAAAATTTTTTATTAACACAGAAGTTCAGTGATGTAGCAGTGAGACTGCCTGATAGATGGCATTGGCTAGGCAAAACATGGCAGCTTGGTGTGTTCAGGTTCCATTAGCAGCCCAAAACAGAATCATGGGCTTTGCAAAAGTACAAAAACATTGCTATCTTGGATGCTGGTGTGGATATAAACAAAACATGCTGCTGGTCTGCAAAGCAGAAGCTGAAATTCATGGAGACAGGTCTGCATTGCTCTCTGGACAAGTATTCTGCATGGTAGTGGATTGGAGCAACAGAGTGTTGTCACTCAGGGAGTCATCTGGCACATGATGCTGGGCTTGGGAGTTGTTTGGCAAAAGGAAGCTGGGGCTGAGATTCGGTTGGCATCAAAGGCAGGGTGTGGGAGTCATGTGGGTAGGGCAAGGCTTGGGATTTTCGGGTGTTTAGGAGCCATAGGCATTGTTGATGGCAGGGGCCACTTTAGGAACATCACACACAAGATAAAGGAAGGGTGCATGTCCTACATATTTAAATAAATAAAACACAACAGGTTAAGTAACAATCCCCCCTCCCCCCTTGTTGATTTAAGAGAATAAACCAAGGAAGAATGTTGCCTTTTTGCCATTTGTATCACAGACAATTTGGCAAGTTCTGGTCTGGGTAGTAGCTGCACCTTTAAACTGTTTTAATTGTATCAGCCTTGCCAATAATGGCAAAAGGTCCAGCCCACTTACTACAGACTGTCTCAGCATGACAAAGGATCCCACGGACCAGTCTATTATTGCATGTAAATTCCCAACTTTGTTTTGGGCCTTTTGGGGCCTTTTTACTGCCTAAATTCAGCAGTAGTAATTTGGTTGATTTTAATGTGCTGCTTTTGCAAAGCTCCAATTTAATTAAACATTAATTGGGCATCCTGTAATGTGGACCCTGTGCAGGGGCTGTATTATCTCTCCCCTGGATAAAATGCCCATTGAAAAACTGCTTGTTTCCCTTCCTTGCCTGTGAGAATGAAATTTGAAACCACCAAGGTTACCAGATAAGCAGAGTATCTGAGATTTTTGTTAGAGGCAGCTTTTTGAACAGTCTATTGATCTGCACTTCTGTGCTGGATCTCCATGGCTTTACACAAACTTTTCAAAACTTTTGCCACCAAGCTTGGACCTTAATCACTACTAATTACTTTTGGGACTTTAAATTTGAAGATGACAACAAAGAACAAATCTGAAAATGATGACAGAGAAAAAAACTTTGGTGCCAGCAGTATGATTTTTAACACTAAAAGATACTGGTTTTCTTTTTTAGTTTTTGGGTAATTTATGAATGTGAAAATGGTATTCTGGTGTCTGCTTGATTGCTAGCACAGGGTAGACAATTACTGTGCACGCACCACCCTTCCGGGCCAATTCCTTGTCTAGTCACAATCTTTAACTGCTTCATTGGTTCACTCAGGGAGTCATCTGTTACATATTTTTTTCCTTAAATCCTTCTTCTACAGCTATCCGCTGTTTACATTCCATATTTCTTCTCCTGTTTTACTTTCCTGCCCCGAATACTGTTTTCTAACACTTTCCCTATTTGGGGCTCCCTGTGTGTTACTGTATGAGATAGTATTAACACTTTGTATTCCTTACCCTTCTATGACCCTCTCATCTACATACTTTTGCCTTGCTACTGATGTGTTCCACTGCTCAGTCACTATCACTTAAGAAGAGCTTGGCAGTGGAAGACAATTTTGCATACAATCCTTTAGTGAACCAATCATCATTCTAATCAATACTAGCATAGGTCTTGGCTTTGGGAGTAATGACACCCTATCTGTTCTCATCTTGATTTTTAATTAAATATGCTTTGCTTGGGCTTTCCAGCTGCAATTGGCCAGAAACTTATGTTCAAGCTCATAGGTTTTTACTAATTTCCCGGGAGCTTGTGAGTCTAGCAAATACAGTTTCTTTTACTCTTTGCTTGGTGAGGAATATTTGCAAAATGTGTTGAAAAATTGGTAAAACATTCAGGTCTGGCTCTTTAAAAATGCTAGCTGCAGCCTGTGTAAACCATTGCTGATATGCTAATTGCCTTTGTTAACCATGTGATTGCTGGTTGTAGTAGGTGAATGCAAACCTAGCCCAAAAGTCCGGGAGTATGGGAATTGCAAAGCAGCAATTAGCCAGCTCCAGAACCATGAGCCATTTAGAGCTTTGTGGGATTGAGGCCAGTACCATGGGGCAATTTGGTTATTACGGGGACATTTGCAGGAGTTTTTGCATTGATGGCTCTACAGTTTACATTGAGCCAGTATGTTTTGCCATCTGCCTTTAAAACTGGCCAGATTGGGGAATCAAAGGTGGATTGAATTGTTACCAGTACTTCTTAAAATGCTCTGTGCTATATTCCTCGTCCACTGAGTCTACTGCGTATGAGGAGCATCCCCGTTGATCCTCCCTCTCTGATTCCTCTGAATCATATGCAACTGAGTTCCCTGCCTTTAGCTCTGTGTAAACTGCAGACACAATTGACTTCCTGCCTTGCAGCTGCTGTGTGAGGGAGTGGATTTTTGCCTGGCATATTTTATGTGAATCTGGCTGTCCCTGTTTTTGCTCTTTAAGCTGCGTGACCAACATTCTCATCCCTGACTTGCTTTCCTCTAATCTCTGCCTATATTTTTCATTTCTCTGGGTCAAATATTCATTCTGCCATGTGAGGTGACTAGCATGCTCTTTAATTTGCTTCAAATCGGTTGCCTGCAATAATTGTTTGCCAGAATTTTCAGTTTTCCAATTGTGGCTTTCCTGTTCCCTGTGGCATAATTTTTCCACCTGGGTTTACAGAAGTGCCTTGTCTGTAGCTAGCATTTTGTTATCAGCTACAGATATTTCCACAGCTTGCCAGAGCAGCCATAACATTGCAGAATGTTTCTGTTCCTTTTTAACATTGTACATGGACACATATTTATCCCAGACATCAAAAATCTGTTCTTCAGTAACTGGGGAACTTAAAATCTGATCTGTCCATGTGCACTTCCCTGAGTCATGAATGTATTCTAACAGCTTGGGAAGAATCTTTACCTTCTACCATTCTTCGACAGGAACCCCTTCCTGCACTTTCCTTTTGAACCAGGGCATAATGTTCAGTGCAAGTGTTTTTCCTTGGGGCAAATAAAATTTTAGTATTTTCACTGAGAAGGATTGAACCTGAATTGCACTTTGGCTAAGACAGCAAATGGGTGTCTAGTTTAATGCTGTTTGTGTGTACAGCTGCTGGTGATCAGTCAGCAGAGGTAGACAGGACAGTGATTTGGCAAATATGCCATTTTCTTGGGGAAAGTTGAGATAAACCCCAAACAGGGCTTTGTGCCTGGGTCCTCCCCCAGTCCTTCCTTCTGTACTGCTGGTTTATCAAGTAATTCCCAAGATATTAAGACTTTGTCTAAAACACAGGTCGACTACTGTGCGCACTCAGGCATAAGACCTCAGTCTTGTACGACGTTGTCTAAAACACAGGTACTTCTGTGTGTACTCAGGCATAAGACCTCAGTCCTTTGTGACTTTGTCTAAACACAGATGCTTCTGTGCGTACTCAGGCATAAGACCTCAGTCATACTCTATTACTGTGCAATGGGCTCAGTACCTTCTCACACACATTTCTCCACCACAGAAATGAAATAAAAGGGGTTCAGCTGATTTTCTCCCCCCCCCCCTGGTGAAGCAGGTCCCTTTTAAATCTCGGGATCAAGTGGAAATATTACTGAGTTTGAGAGGGTGGGTAATTACTCCTCAAGGGTGGGAAATTACTGCTCACTCTCACTGCTCCAGCATCATCTGTTTCCTTTGACCAATTTTTGACCATCTTTCCTAATACTTTTCTGTTCTCTTAGATCAATAATTTTAGCACATGTGCTTAGAAGTGTTTTTGCCTAATTTCTAACATTCTACATAGTCCTAAATAGCAGATACAATGGTCTTCACAAAAGTTACATTCACAGTGTTACAGACTGATACATCCAGTGTATAATTTTAGTTACACTCGAAGAAGAGTGAGTTACAGTAATATTCAATGTCTGTTCTGGCACATTTGTGTCAGAAGAAGCACTTCTGATGCAGTCATATTGTAGCAGGGAAATCAGCATCTTATTTAGGCCTAATCCATATCATAACATTATTATTAGCGTTTATATAGATCCAGAGATGTACCTGGTGCTTTACAAAAAAAACCAAGATAGACACGGTCCCTGCCCGAGAGCTTACAATCTAAACAATGTGGAGCTACTTTGGGAACCAAGCAATCTCTGGTAAGAAAGCATGGGTCTAGTTGGAAAGGGTACTTGTGTAAGTGCACAGCAGTGGTGCGAGCCCTCCTACAGCCACGTGGGGGTGGTCAGAGGGAGAGGCCTGGCTGTTTCAACATTAACAAAGGCCCGGGGGTGGAAACTGCCATTGGACCACTTTATCACTCACTGACAAGCAGGGACAGGATCCAGCATGGTCCATTGCAGAGAGTGCATTGTGATCTGTTAAGGGCACGTAGGAGGGATGGGTCAGCTATCCCGTGGAAACATGGAAGCAATGGGGGCAACAGGGTCTCTGCCTGGTCCTGTGCCAGGACAGGAAACATGGGGGTTGGAGGTGACATGGGGAATTCCATGACTAGGAGTGGGCACCCCATACCAGTGACAGCCCAATAATGGCCATCACAGGCCTTCAAGGGACAGCCATTAGGGGTGTGCACCAGGCCCCCATGTCATTTTCATTTTTTGTTTTCGTTATTAAAAAATGTCATTTTCATTATCATGATTAATGACAATGTCATTTTCGTTATCATTGTTGTTATCAGTATCAGTATAGTTTCAAATGAAGATTTTATTTTTGGTATCGGTATCATTATTGGTATCGATTCCCATGCACAAATGAAGAACTCGCAATACCTATAATCCTTATATATATATATATATATATATATATATATATATATATATATATATATATATACATACACACACAACTAATATCTATCTAAATCTAAGGGAGGCAGGAAGGGAAAAGGAAAACTATCTAATCAATAATCAATATAAGTATTCTAATCTAATCTATATGTCTGTAATATATATTTATATCTAATCTATAATACCTATCTATATATAATGTACAGGGGGGAGAAGGGCAGGGAAAGGGAGAAGGTAAAATGTAGGGTATGAGGAAGGAAAGGTATTGGTAATATAATGAGGACTAGGGAGGATTTTTTTGTGTGCCAGCACCACAGTTCTGTAAATGCAACCTGACAAGCAGACCTCTCACAGAACAGAGAGAAAAAACCTGGCCCTCCCATTATAAAGAGTTGCAGTGCCCTCTCCAGAGCCCCCCTGATTGGTTGTGGGAGGCAGCAACCATTGAGCAATCACAGAGTGCCATGAGACTGCTGGACCCTGATTGTGCTGCTCATTAGCCAGCAATACATTCATCAGATACTGCTGAGCTGCTCACCCCTGCCAACACAGGCACAGTTCAAGAGTTCAGCCCTGTTTAGAGCTCCAAGATGTCTGCTCTCTCCTCCCCCTCCATATTTTCCTTCTAAAACCCAACTGCCACAGCACTAATAATAACGACAACAATAACGACATTGTCGTTTTCGTTATTCTAAGTTGTTGTTTTCATTATTGTAATAACAAAAACAAAAATAACAATTTTTGTTATTATAATAATGAAAATGGGATGCACACCCCTAATCAGCCACCAGAAGCACTGATTGCTTCCATTCGTCATTCTGCACTCATGTCCATTCCCCATTTAATTCCATGACCATCTGTGGAGGAACATTAAGCCATGTCCCATAGTGGACAGTATTCCAGAAGGAAATGGGTGGGGATACAGATGCAAATTCAAATTCTGGTAATGGGGTGTGGGCATCCGCGGCTGCAGGCGTGACTTTAGAGCAGCTGTGAGCACAGGGGGAAGAAACTAAGGTGGGGACCAATGGCTGGGGGCCAACTTTGTTGACTAGTGAGAATGCCCACCAACACATGCCATGGACATCTAGTGACCCCCGCCCTATCGTGACAATAGGCACCACCAACCCATATCCATTGTGAGCACTATTGGCTCATGGTTGCAGTTGCTGGCTGCGTATCGGACATGCTCCCCTGCCCCCACACCTGATAGTGGCAGTGAGGCAATATAGATGGAAGACCTGTGCGGCAGGCATGGATAGAATTAACCACAACCGGTATTGGGCACCATTGCCCAGAGCACAAAGCCACCATGCCCCCAACCGCATTTCATGTGCTGTGCCTGCCAAAGGCCTAATGTAACTGCCCTGTCTACATATGGTATCAAGGAATTAATATCAGGAAACTGTACATCTCTGTCCTAATGTTTTAGAATTTACATTATATACATTTACTTTTCTTGGCCCGGGTCCCAGTCCCCTTGGTTCCAGGTGACCACTCCCTTTTTTGGTGATGATGCTGCAGCAGGTAAGGTATCCCGTGCCTCAGAATCTGACTGTCCTGATCCCTCTCCAACAGGGCTCCCTGATGTGGCAGGTGTGGGTGGCAGGACAGGTGTGTGGGTGCCCTGCTGGCTGGTGGAGGGTGTGGTGTTGGTGTCATTCGGCACCATGGCTGGTGCAGGGAGGCATATCCTGAGACCCTGGGGCTTCTGGGGTGGTACAAGGGGAATGGGATCAGGTGAGGCCACTCTGGTTCTCAACTGCCTGATTAGAGCATCTGCTTTTGTCCCTTAAAGGGCCAGCAACTTTCTGCCACTCTGCAGCTGTCTCAAATGGCCCCAGCACTTAATGTCCTTCTCTTTAGTGCCTGCTGTGGTGAAGTCCTCTAGCAGTTGGCGTGCCTGTATCTTGCAAGATGGCACTAACATGTCCCTTCTACGTAGGGCATGATGGTGCCATCAGGAAGTTGAGTGGAGCAACTACTCACTTGCTTACTCTACTTTTTGCCTCTCCCCATAGCACTGTGTCCCAAACTCCTCCCTTCCAGTTCCTTGATTGGAAAAGGAATAGTTTCTGCATTCGGTACTCTAGTCTTAACCCCTCGGCTCTTGCTGCCTCCCCCCTTGCATGCTTAGTTCCTTAGTCCTCGCTTGCTGCCTTGGGTCCTGACTTCCTAGCTCCTTGGTTCTTAGCTTCCATGGTCCCTCCCTACTCCAGTGTTCCATTCATGACTTTCCCTTCCTTCATTAAGACCTCAGTGATGAGTAGGGATGTGTGAACATGGTTTGGAAGTTCAGAGTTCAGACCAAACTCAGTCTGTTCGGCTGTCCAAACTGAACTCGAAAACGGCCGAACAGTTTGGTCATATTTGGGTGAGTTCAGATGAGTTCGGGGGCGGGAAAACGTGACTTCGGACAGGAAAAACATGACTGGAAGGGGAAGGAAGCTGAGGAGCAGACTTCTTGGCACCAGGGGTGGAGACCAGAGGTTGTTTCAGGGCCAAATGATACTGATACCGAAAAAGATCTTCAAATTCGGTATCGGTAGCACTATTTTCGAATGTTCGGCCAACTTTGGCCAACTTTGGCCAAACCGAACTCTGCCGAACCAAACAACTGAACCCAAACTCGAGTTTTGAACCGAACGACCGAGCGTCCGAACATCTGAACTGCATTCTGTTTGCACGTTCCTAGTGATGAGCTGTATGCTCTAAGATTGGGGCTTCCTATGTGGAGCCTTCCAAAATGAAGAGTCACTGAGAGGTGTCCCTTTCCATTTCCATTTACATTTCAGTTTTATTACAGCATTAACTTCCACCATAGCCAAAAGTGTCCCTTTCCCTTGACTCTAACCACCCTCTCCACTTCCCAGGTTTTTCCTCATCTTCTCTGGCCTTTCCCTCTGGTCTTCTACATCTTTGACCCTTTCCCATGTGACAGTGGATAAAAACAGACATCATGCAGCCGGCACAGAATCTCTCCGGCCTGACTCGGGTCAGAAAACTGTGCCTCCCACCCCCCGCACACGTTAGAGCACCAAAACTCAGGTTACTTACCAGTAATTGGGTTATTTGAGATGATTCCGTGGATTCTCACTTATGAGATGTGTCCTGCTCACAGTACCACCTGGAGGGGCTTGTCTTTATGTGCAATGTAAAAACTGCTTCCTGAATAGAAGATTCTGGAAGCTACAGATCCGCCCCAAACCCCCTCTTCTCCCCTCAGTAGTATCATGAGAGAAGGAGGAGAGGGGTGGATCGTTCCCACCTCAGTCCCTCCAACCCAGCCAGGATAGGTAATGTGGTGGGATACAAGACTGGAGAGATTTGGGGGAGCAAGGCCATGAAGAGCCTAACTTTACCTTTTTTCCTGTCCTGATTTTACCCCAAGACGTACCTCCTTCTTCCCTGTAAATAAGGATGTTCCCCTTTGGGCAAATAATTTATTTAAAGATCAATTACAGTTGATGTTGTTAAATAAACAGTGGGTTTTGTGCTCATCCTGGGAAAAGTGAGATGTTTGGGGGGAATGGGAACTGTGGAGAATGGTGATATAGCATAGCAATAAGCTGCTTTGGGGGTTGGAAGGGAAGGTGGGGGTGGAAGGTGCTCTAAAAATGGGAGCTGAGCAGGATGATCCCTGAATGGGGAGGATGGTCCCAGCTGGAGAGGCTGGTCAAAGCTCCATGGCTGGTTGGGGGCAGGCGGGGGGGGGGGGACAAAGGGCAGCTCTCCAGCCCCATTCTAGCTCTCCCTCTCCAGCCCCATCCTAGATGGCTAAAAGGCTCTGTGCTGGGGATCTACTGGGGAGGGTGCTGTCTGACCCACCCACTCTTGTCCCTGACACATCCTCCTGGCAAGGGGAAGGCTCAGTCATCCCAGCACTAAGTGTCCTCCTTACCCCTGCCTCAAACCCGTTCTCACACGTCTGATCCCTGCCTGAGCCAGAGCTGCTAGAACCACCACTGTCCAGCTCTAAGCACTTCTGTTCCCTCCCACAAAAGCTCTGACAGTCAGCAGAGATCCCACAGTGCCTGTTCCTGACCTGAAGTCATTAATGTTTATACAAGGGCTGTACCAAATAGGCAATCTGAGTACTTGGATCGATTTCCAAAGTTCCAAGTACCATGACTGGGTACTCGGTTGGTACTCATAACTTTTTCCGAGTGCCTGAAAATTGGAAATCCAGACCGAACTTTGGAACTCAGAAACACTTTAGTTAAACTCACATTAAGGAAAATGCAGTGGGGAACTTGACCAAAAGAAATGGAAGGAGCTATTTTAGCTTGCATGCAAATTAGAGCTGACTCTAGCCTCTTGCATGCAAATTAATGGTTCACATGCTGGGGAGGAAAAGAGGCACTTTGTAAGCCATTTTAATCAATTCTCAGCTCCCTGGACAATAGAGAATTTGTTTCTCTAGGGTAACAAGCGATCCTGACAATAGGAAAACAAAACAGTAAACACTGGAGTTGAGTTATTGAATGTTTGGGTCACTCACCATGATTTGAAAAGATGTGGCTCATATTTCCCTCAAGCTGCTAATAGTGTTTTTACAATCTATCATTTGGGATATTCATCTCTTCAGAGAGAAGAAAGCTTAGATGTTGTACTTTCCCTAAATGTTTGGTTAATAATAGAAAGGTTTGGTCTGTATTTATCAACTGATAAGTAATAGAGACAAAATAGTGTGGTGATATCTTTTTTTGGACCAACTCAAGTTAGTGGAAGTTTGCAAGCTTTCAGACCTCACAGGGTCCTTTGTTAAGCATGTCAGGAGTCAGAACTGTCATCTGAGCAAAACAAAGCAGGTCAGGTATAAAAAGAAACTGGGGAACAATACATCATGGGATGGGAAGGACAGAGGGGTGTGGCAGTAACATTTGAAAGGCTGGAGGGAAGAATCAATCAGTAGTTCCCTGGAAGATTCCCATGACTGTGATTAGTTTAGGCTTGCAAATTTCTGTAGTGGCTTGTGAAACCCATGTCTTGGTTGAGTCCATTGTTTCTTGTATCCAGCATAGGGATGGGCGAACAGAACGTGGTTCGGTTGTTCGGTTGGAAACCTGAGTTCGGGTTCGATGGTTCAGTTCAACTGAGTTCAACTGGCCGAATTTGGCAGAAAAATAAAAAATACCGAAACCGAAACTAAATCGAAACCGAAACCTACTTTTCGGCCCTGGAAAGATGTTTTTCCTGCCCCCAAACTCATCTGAACATGACTGAACTGTTCTGTCATTCGAGAGTTCAGTTCGGACGTTTGGTTTGGACTTCCAAACAAACCAAGTTTGGTCCAAACTCCGAACATCCGAACCACGTTCGCCCATCCCTAATCCAGCAGGCTAATGAAATTTTGTTCCCAGGCATGCCTTTTGAAGGTGTTGTGAAGGCTGCCTTTCAGGGCTGGGGCAGAGAAATCAGAACTCTGGGAAAAGTGGATGCCAACAGTAGAATCTGTGTTCTTGTCCATAATCATTTTCCTGTGCGAGTTCATGTGTTTGTGTAGGGTTTGGTGGGTTTCACCTACGTAGTTTCCATGGGGGTATTTGGTGCACTGGATGAGGTAGACTGGGTTACTCTAATTCACAACATATTAGTGGGTTGTCGGGCTTCTTTGTTGGACAGAAGTTAAGTCCTTTGGAGAGTACTGATAGTACTTATCACCTGATAAGCAGAGCGGGTGAGAACAGAAATACTGGTTTACTCTGGACATGTGTATAATGGTGCCTCCATTATGTGATTGAGGTTTTTGAAGTTTTCTGGGTCCTTGGTACTTGGAAATTAAGAACTCAGAAATTTGGAACTGGGAAATGGAATGCCTGGTAAATTGCAAATAAATCCAGGGACTGAATTTCAGCTATAGTTTATAGTTATTTATTTATTTATTTTAAAAATCATTGGGTTTTATTGCTTGTATGTTTGTTTTTTCCCCCCATATTTCATGGTTTCCAGTAGGGAGGCTGCTGTCTCACAAGGACAGGGAAAACCCGAGGGTTGGAGGATGGAGTGGGGCTGGGGCAAGAGTCTAGTGAGGGGTGTCTCTCTTTGAACTACTGATGGCAGACCTTGAGACCATGGGACAAAGAACCTGGATTGAGCCTGAATGGTGACCACAGACTGGATCAAGCTCAGCAGGCACTGAATGGCAGGTCTGGCTCACCATGCTTCTCTAAACTGGGGCCAGTCCTCTGGCACAGGGTTGATAAGAAAGCATTATCAATATTTCAGTGCAGTTTGACTAAGTTATCTTGGATTCTCTGATCTCAGAGATACTTCTTAACAATTTTTCTTAGAGCCTCCTTCACCTCTTTGTTTCTCAGGCTGTAGATGAGGGGATTGAATAAAGGAGTCAAGACTGTGTAGAAGAGAGAGAAGACTTTGTTCAGGTCTCTCAGTGCAGGTGTGTCTGGGAGCAGATACACAATGATGAGGGCTCCATAGAAAATTGTAACCACAATGAGATGAGAGGAGCAGATGGAAAATGCCTTTTGTCTCCCAGTGGTGGAAGAGATTTTCAGAATGGCAGCAATGATAAAGACATAGGATGCCACGGTTAATAGAAATGCGGGCAGAATGAATAGGACTGAAAGGATGAAGGTCACAAGTTCCATGAAGCTGGTATCACTGCAGGAAAGTTTCACCAAAGGAGTGAAATCACAAAAGAAATGATCAATTTCATTGGGGCCACAGAAAATGAACTGTGATAACAAAGAAGTAGTTGCAGTGCTGGCCAGAAATCCACTTATCCAAGATCCAGCCATTAGCTGGAAGCATATTTGGCCACTCATAAGAGTGGTATAATGCAGTGGTCTGCATATCGCTAAATACCGGTCATAAGACATCACTGCCAGGAGATTACACTCTGTAGCTGCCAGAGAACTAAACAAATTGAACTGTGCAATGCAGCTGATGGTAGAAATGGCCCTATCACCAGTGAGGAGACTGGCCAACATCCTGGGTAGGATGGTTGAGCTGTAGCAGGTCTCCAAGCAGGACAAGTTCCCCAGGAAGAAGTACATGGGGGTGTGAAGGTGCTGATCAGCCGCAATTAGTGCAATGATGAGAAGATTCCCAGCAATGGTCACAAAGTAGATAACAAGGAAGGGCACGAAAAGAAGGATTTGCAGTTCACGAAAATCCCCAAATCCCAGCAGGATGAATTCCATGATGCCCGTTAGGTTTCTTCGTTCTGACTTGGCAAAAAGATGATTCTAGGGGAAAGAAAACAAATTCCATAATGTACTGAGTAGAACTGAAATGAATAGTAGACTTTTTTTATTTCTGAATGTTTACATTTTCTCATAGTTGAATGATACACCATGGAAACAGATATTTGTATATCTGCTTATTTAGTTAGGATACTTTGGGTTGTTATTTTGGCATTTTAGTTACTTTGTTTTGTCTACTGCAAAATGAAATCATCAAAATACCAAAATACCAAAGTGATCAAACAAAAATAACCAAAATAATGAAACTGAAATATTCAAAATGAATACCTAGTGAAGTGGGTCTGAACACTGTCTTTGTTGTATTTGAACTGAAACAGGTAAATTCACTGGATAAAGTGTTTTTCCTGAAGATCCATTTCGAACTTAATACTGAGAATTATAGGTGAGTGACTGTAGCAGGCGGTGGCTTCCAGGGGGTAAGTCCCTGCAGGAGCAGACCCCTGGGTGGTTCACTCTCTCGGGGAATTAACTCTCCACTCACTTGGCATATGGTTAACACAGTCTTTATTAAGGGTACGTAACACAGTTCAAGTTATGTCTGGGCTGCCGGCTCAGTTGCCTCCACCCTGCAGACACAGTTTAGTCTCTCCAGCAAAGAGGTGTACACAAGCCCCTCAAAAGACAAAGTCCATACAGCCAGGCTCACTGGCTCCTGGCTCATAGCAGGCTGCCCCAGGCAATAGGCTCCCACAAAGCCTTCCCCAGTACCTGGGTGTCCAGTCTCTGTCTCTAGCTCCTCCAGACTTCCAGGTCTCTGGAAAGCTTAGAATGGCTGCTCCGGCATCCAGGATCTTCTAGCCCCAGTCCCTGGATCCAGGGTCCCTCCAGCAGAGCTTCAATAATGCTCAGCTCCCCTGCTCAGGGCCTCCAGGGGGATGTTGTCTCTTCAGCTCCAGGCAGAGACATCAACCCTTAACCCCAACTTACAGTCTCTTATAAAGGCACAGTGGGCGTGGCCCACCCCCTTGGCCTCCAGCCCTTAAAGGGCCAACAACGTGCCCATGCTAGCCCTTTGACTCTCAGCCTCACGGAGGCTGCATTCAGATGTGTGTTTAAACATGAGCTGTTGGAGTGCGGTTTTAAAAGCAGAGCAGCTTTTAAAACCGCACTCCAACGGTTCACATTATGCTGAAATGTGCGCACTCGGTGCATTCACACCGGAAGTGCGTGTTGCTTTAAATTGCACGATACCACTGACACTGCTGTGCGATTTAAACGCACATCTGAATGCGTGATCCCTTGTCATGGACTGGCTTCCCCAGATCCATGCACACGCGCACAGCCCCCTTGGCTGGCGCCCTCAGCACCAATCTTAAAGGGGAAGCAGCCCTAGAAGACTGCTCCCTGCTACAGTAACTGCGAAAAAAGTTTGGTTCTAGAGAGGGGAAAATGCACTGTAATTCTTTATTTATTTTTGTAGTGGATAGTCATGGACAAATCTACACAGTTATTCTTAAAATATATTCTCTGTAAATTTTTAAGTAGGTGTTTGTGATCATGTTCTTCATTCCTCTCACAAGCCCCTTGTCCTCTCACCAAAAGAACACGTTTCACTTACTCCACTTTAGACATTAACTGGAATACAAATTCTTGTAATATGCCCTCCCCTGCTTTTTATTTTTTCCTTTCTTTTTTTGACTGACATTTTTTTAGGTCTGTCAATTTCTTTATTTGCCGTTGTCCTTTTCCATTTGGGGGTTAACATGGAAATGACAAGAGCCAAGGAAATATTCATAAAGGACATTGTGGGTGGGATGGGACTTTCTTTCTCCCAGTTTCTGACACTTTCTAAACTGGCAAAAGTTGGGAAGCTTGTAAACACTGGGCTCAATCCCATGGCCCACAGATCCCTGAGGGTAAGAAGTGCATGGGTGCATGCATGTGGTTTCCACGTGACACAATGTGCCAGCAATGGAGATACGCGTGGCTCATGCGCAGCTGCGGATGAGATCCTCAGACCATAGGCTCACAGTAGCGAGGTTTCTCACGGCCAGGAAAGAATATAAAATCCTCCTAAAGGAAAAGAAAAAGCAATTCCAATTGGCTTTCTGGAAAAAGTTGGAATGGACTGCGAATGATGGCAATTCCCAGAAATGTTGGTATCTAATCAGATCTGGTTGGAGCTCTAGAGAGCCTCAGTAGGAGGTATTTATTCCTAATGCCAGGTGCTTCACTCTCTGCACTGGCTGCCAGTAGTCTTCCGAGCCCAATTCAAGGTGTTGGTGTTGACCTTTAAAGCCCTAAACAGTCTGGGTCTGGCCTATCTGCAGGACCACCTCACCCACCAGATCCTGGATCAGTCCCTGCAGTCACCCGGGGGCCCCCTCCACGAGGTCCCCCGGGTTTCTCAGGTGTTGACCTTGTGGAGGGCATTCTCTGTGGCCGCGATGTGACTGTGGAACTCCCTCCCACTGGAGGTCCACCTGACCTCCGACCACCCCTCTTTCCATAGACAATGTAAGACCTGGCTGTTCTGCCATGACTTTCCCAAGAGAGATGGGCTGGGTGGGTTGGGGTGGGGTAAGGGGTAATTTGTTTTATTGTAGGGTTTTGAATTGTATTATTGTTTTTTTTTGTTTTCTTTAAAATTAAATATGTTGTTAGCTGCCCCAAGATGCTTTTAGCAGGAAGGGGCAAGAAACTACTTTTTCTTGAGTTCTGATATTTTTCCAGTTCCTGAAATGCTGCATCCCATGTCTCTTAACTTCTAATTTCTCTTATTCCCTGTGCTGCTTTCTTAGGTCACTCCTTTCACTGAGCACTAGGAATGGACAGGGATATTTCTGAATGCACACTTGGAAGTAAAAAAACATAGATATTTAGTCCAACATTATCAGTAGGGATGAGGGACCAGCTGCCTAGCAAAGACACAGTCATTCTGCTAGTGATGGAGGTCTTATCTTGTCCGCGTCTCAAAACGTTTGGGAGTCACCCAGCGCTGTTGTTTCCAATGGCACCCAGGCAACTTCTGGTCCAGCGAGGGGCATCTAATTCTGACCCCCCCCCCGGTCCCATCGTGTTTTTCCCGAGCCGCATTTTAAAGCAGAGGGAGAAAGCTCTCCCATCTAAAAATGCCCAAAGACTTATCCCAGATGCTGCTGAGTTGATCAAAGCTGCATATGGCAGATGACAGGGCATTGCAATTCACAAAAGGAAGCCATCAGTTAATGTAAGCTGCCCTTGCCCGGCCCCTCTGTCTGCCCAGCTCCAACATGATCAAGGCTGAAAATGGAACAGTGAAATCACAAGAAGTCCCCTGTTCCCTCTGCCAAGCACTTCCTTCCCTGTATTCTCCATCAGTTTCTTACGCTCTAAAATGGGGAAAGGAATGAAAACTCAACTCCAGCTATAAGATCTTCAAAGCAAATAACCCTTCCTATTGGCATTTCCCCAGTGAGAGCTGATCTCTTCTGTGACAATCTTGTAGTTGGACTTAAGATGTATTTTGGGAAAGGTCTGGCAGCTGAAGAGGAAGGGAATGAAGGGGAGGGCTAGGCATCAGGGACAGGAGATTTCCTTCTCCTTCCATGTTCTATTTACAGTCCTATTTGTGTCTGAAGACAGGCAGGAGAAGTGACCTGGTCCTGAACTCATATTAACCATAGGTTTCTGTGCATGGTTTATCCTGCTGCAATGACTGAGCTATGTAAGCATGCTGCGCAGCTCTCAAATATGCCACTGAACTTATTCCCTGACTGCACTCACATCTCCTCCTTTGTGCTACCAAAACCTTGGAGGATCACAAATTTCCAATAGCAAAAATTAAAAATAAAATAAAATGGAAAACCTTTTTTTAAATGTTTCTTTTCAGACGTTTCAGTACACAACTATTGAATACTGAATTTGTTACATATTGAAATTTTTCAATATGTAACAATCTCCCCAAGGCTATCTACAACCCTTGCCAATTTCTGGTAAAAAAAAGAAAGAAATAAAAACAAAGAAACAAAAACATCCTCTGTTTTACCTTTAAGAGGGTTGTTGTGTTGCAATAAGGAATTTCCGAAGCCACCTCCTCACTCCTCATATTGGGATCAGGATAAAGCTTTGACAATGGTTGTCGCTTCAAATAACCTTGTCCCTCTGCCTGCCAGGGCACCCCGGTTCTGTTCCTCAGCCAGCTCCTCCAGAATCATTATTTTATTTTCATGTGAGACAGTGAGGTCTCCCTTGACATTGCTAATGGTGAATACTCTAAATTACTGGCTGGGGAAAAGCAAAACTGGATGCAGTTTCCCGAGGAGGCTAAACTGATGAGCATTGGCTGCTTCACTCCTTCAAGCTTCGTAATCAATCTTAAACATATTGGAGATAGGTTTAAGTCCCCAGAACAGGATCAATTTTTCTCCAAAATGTTTCTGACCTGTTGTGTTTTTTGTAAGGATGTTGTCAGGACGTTCCCACAGCCCGTGGGGCACTGGAGAATGGGATGGTGGGCGTGGCGGTAGAGGAAAAAGGAATCACCATTCTGCCTGGTTCCTTGTGCCTGGCATGCAGAGATAGGAGGAAAGGAGCTGTCAGGGAAAGGCAGTCAAGTGATTTCCTGTACCCAGCATACACTAGGGTCAGGTACTATTGATAATTTGAAGCTGGTCCTACACTTTGCTGAGCCCTCCTCCCAGAAGTACCACTCGTATGAGGGAGTTAGGAGTAAAAAAATCCTATCTCCCATGGGGTCCTAGAAAAAATACCGGCCCCTGGTATCTGATCTGAGGGCCCTAAGTGTGCCGTTAGAGTTCCTGTCACAACGTTCCCCAACCACACAAATGAGCCCTCTGCTTATGGAGCAGAATTGTCTTTCCACACCTGGTAGGGTGGCCAGATACGCAAAGTTTAGAGGACATTGATGTGAAACATAGGTTGCAGGGCTGCACTGAAGCCAATGCAGTCCTGCAACCTGTATTTCTCATAAGTGTCCTATAATATTTGGATATCTGCCAACCCTAATACCAGGCCATCTGTTAGGGTGGTGTTAAGAAGTAGTGCTGTGAATTTTAGGGATGGACTAAGAAGCATGATTATATCTCTATTCTCTGGGGCCATCATTAAACTCTCAGGGGGCTGTCATTCCACTGCTCCTGAAGCTGTCATTCCCAGTTCCAGGAGGTTTCATTAAAGNGTAATGGGGGAAATGCTGAGAACACAGGCAAAGATACATATACAAATAAATGTGAATACTAAAACACAGATACAAATATAAATACTTAGCCCTGTGCACAGCCTTACTGTGAATTAAATAAATAATTAAATAAAATAAACAATGTGAAGTCTAACAAAATGTGCCAATCACACACAATAAAAAAAAAAGAATTTGCAACAAGAAATCTGCAAAATTTGTTGAATTCAAACTTTGCTTCAAGTATCAGCTTCGTTTCCAGGAACTTCATTTTCCTTCACATCCCTGACTCTTAGTATTGAGGAGAGATTCTCAGAGAAGCTATGAAACACTGAACTTCTGTTTTCAAAAAGGCAAAACTAGTAAAAACACCAGAAATTGGTGAAAAGTAGAAAGTGGGGCAGGGGAAACCTACTTTTTCTTGAGTTCTGATATTTTTCCAGTTCCTGAAATGCTGCATCCCATGTCTCTTAACTTCTAATTTCTCTTATTCCCTGTGCTGCTTTCTTAGGTCACTCCTTTCACTGAGCACTAGGAATGGACAGGGATATTTCTGAATGCACACTTGGAAGTAAAAAAACATAGATATTTAGTCCAACATTATCAGTAGGGATGAGGGACCAGCTGCCTAGCAAAGACACAGTCATTCTGCTAGTGATGGAGGTCTTATCTTGTCCGCGTCTCAAAACGTTTGGGAGTCACCCAGCGCTGTTGTTTCCAATGGCACCCAGGCAACTTCTGGTCCAGCGAGGGGCATCTAATTCTGACCCCCCCCCCGGTCCCATCGTGTTTTTCCCGAGCCGCATTTTAAAGCAGAGGGAGAAAGCTCTCCCATCTAAAAATGCCCAAAGACTTATCCCAGATGCTGCTGAGTTGATCAAAGCTGCATATGGCAGATGACAGGGCATTGCAATTCACAAAAGGAAGCCATCAGTTAATGTAAGCTGCCCTTGCCCGGCCCCTCTGTCTGCCCAGCTCCAACATGATCAAGGCTGAAAATGGAACAGTGAAATCACAAGAAGTCCCCTGTTCCCTCTGCCAAGCACTTCCTTCCCTGTATTCTCCATCAGTTTCTTACGCTCTAAAATGGGGAAAGGAATGAAAACTCAACTCCAGCTATAAGATCTTCAAAGCAAATAACCCTTCCTATTGGCATTTCCCCAGTGAGAGCTGATCTCTTCTGTGACAATCTTGTAGTTGGACTTAAGATGTATTTTGGGAAAGGTCTGGCAGCTGAAGAGGAAGGGAATGAAGGGGAGGGCTAGGCATCAGGGACAGGAGATTTCCTTCTCCTTCCATGTTCTATTTACAGTCCTATTTGTGTCTGAAGACAGGCAGGAGAAGTGACCTGGTCCTGAACTCATATTAACCATAGGTTTCTGTGCATGGTTTATCCTGCTGCAATGACTGAGCTATGTAAGCATGCTGCGCAGCTCTCAAATATGCCACTGAACTTATTCCCTGACTGCACTCACATCTCCTCCTTTGTGCTACCAAAACCTTGGAGGATCACAAATTTCCAATAGCAAAAATTAAAAATAAAATAAAATGGAAAACCTTTTTTTAAATGTTTCTTTTCAGACGTTTCAGTACACAACTATTGAATACTGAATTTGTTACATATTGAAATTTTTCAATATGTAACAATCTCCCCAAGGCTATCTACAACCCTTGCCAATTTCTGGTAAAAAAAAGAAAGAAATAAAAACAAAGAAACAAAAACATCCTCTGTTTTACCTTTAAGAGGGTTGTTGTGTTGCAATAAGGAATTTCCGAAGCCACCTCCTCACTCCTCATATTGGGATCAGGATAAAGCTTTGACAATGGTTGTCGCTTCAAATAACCTTGTCCCTCTGCCTGCCAGGGCACCCCGGTTCTGTTCCTCAGCCAGCTCCTCCAGAATCATTATTTTATTTTCATGTGAGACAGTGAGGTCTCCCTTGACATTGCTAATGGTGAATACTCTAAATTACTGGCTGGGGAAAAGCAAAACTGGATGCAGTTTCCCGAGGAGGCTAAACTGATGAGCATTGGCTGCTTCACTCCTTCAAGCTTCGTAATCAATCTTAAACATATTGGAGATAGGTTTAAGTCCCCAGAACAGGATCAATTTTTCTCCAAAATGTTTCTGACCTGTTGTGTTTTTTGTAAGGATGTTGTCAGGACGTTCCCACAGCCCGTGGGGCACTGGAGAATGGGATGGTGGGCGTGGCGGTAGAGGAAAAAGGAATCACCATTCTGCCTGGTTCCTTGTGCCTGGCATGCAGAGATAGGAGGAAAGGAGCTGTCAGGGAAAGGCAGTCAAGTGATTTCCTGTACCCAGCATACACTAGGGTCAGGTACTATTGATAATTTGAAGCTGGTCCTACACTTTGCTGAGCCCTCCTCCCAGAAGTACCACTCGTATGAGGGAGTTAGGAGTAAAAAAATCCTATCTCCCATGGGGTCCTAGAAAAAATACCGGCCCCTGGTATCTGATCTGAGGGCCCTAAGTGTGCCGTTAGAGTTCCTGTCACAACGTTCCCCAACCACACAAATGAGCCCTCTGCTTATGGAGCAGAATTGTCTTTCCACACCTGGTAGGGTGGCCAGATACGCAAAGTTTAGAGGACATTGATGTGAAACATAGGTTGCAGGGCTGCACTGAAGCCAATGCAGTCCTGCAACCTGTATTTCTCATAAGTGTCCTATAATATTTGGATATCTGCCAACCCTAATACCAGGCCATCTGTTAGGGTGGTGTTAAGAAGTAGTGCTGTGAATTTTAGGGATGGACTAAGAAGCATGATTATATCTCTATTCTCTGGGGCCATCATTAAACTCTCAGGGGGCTGTCATTCCACTGCTCCTGAAGCTGTCATTCCCAGTTCCAGGAGGTTTCATTAAAGCACTGGTGCCTTCATCCAACTTCCTGGAGCTGTCATTCTAATGCAACTGAAGATGTCATTTCAGTCCCAAGATCTATGATTGTATCTCTGGATGTCATCATTCATCTCGCAGGAGCTGCCATTTTACTGTACCCGAACCTGTCATTCCAGTCCCAAGAACCATCATCAAGGTTCTGGGGCCGTCATTTCACTCACAGTGGGCTGTCATTCCACTGCATCTGGAAGCAATCAATCATTTCAGTCCCTAGAGCCATTGTTAAGGCACTAGGGACATCATTCAACTCCCCTGGGCTGTCATTCCACTGTACCTGCAGCTGTCATTCCATTATTCCAGTCCCTAGAACCATAGTTAAAAATATGGGGCCATCATTCAACTCCCAGGGGGCTGTCATTGCACTGTAGGTGAAGCGGTCATTCCAGTCCCAGGAGTCATCATTCCAGCTCTGGGGCCATCATCCCACACCCTGGGACTGTCATTCATGAGCTAATGGAGCTGTCATTCCAGTGGTGGGACTAGATAATATATTTGTCTGGATCTGTCTAATAGTTTCTGTATGAAATGTGCATTCATTCCTTGTTATTTTGCCCTGTCTCCTACCTATGTATAGTCTCACTGTTTCTGTGATTCTTTCTATTTCTCTTCAAAACCAGTTTCTTGTTGTAGATGCAGCTGACTTGCATTTGTTTAGAGCCTAGTCATGTCTACTAGCATTCACATAAGTAGGCCCCATTATTTCCCAAGAGCATTTGCATGATTCCCATTTATTCAAATGGTCATTCATGTCAATTATTTAAGTACATCCTCTAAAGAAAAATGTCTCTTCCTAAGTAAAACTAAAAGGAAACAAACAAACAAAGAAAGAAACAAATAAAGATTTACCAACCTTGCACCTCTTCTGCAGTGCTCCTCTTCCTCTTCACCAGATATGGATAAGCCCAGCTCCACCACCTCCTTAGAAGTTCCACTCCTTGCAGCTTGAGCCTCCTCCACATCCATTGCTTCTCTCACCACAGTCTTTCTCTTTCTCTTCCCCACTCCTTCCATAACTACTACCTCCCAAACACAAACAAAGTACCACAAGCAAAGTACCCACAAAACACACACAACCAAACTACCACATGCAAAGAACACCTCACAAGCAAACACAACAGTAAATCTTATCATACATACAGAGCACAAAATTATTATTAATTATTATATTATTATTATTAGCAAGCATTTATATAGTGCCGGCAATATACCTGGCGCTTTACAAAGTAATTGAATAGATACAGTCCCTGCCCTAGGGCTTACAATCTGAGAGACGGGGTGGGGGGAGATGAAGGAAGGGGAACAGAGAGAGAGACAAGGAGTATAACATTCACAAAGATGCGAGGTCTCAGGTGCACGCGCTTCGTTTGGTTACATCAAGAATGTTGGCTGGTTGGTCCATGTGGTGAGGATATGAGTACACTGACCTCAGGTAACGGATTGTACTGGATGGAGGGTATCAGCAGGAGTTAGGTGAGGGGAGCGAGAAGTCGGGGAGGGCAGAGCAGAAGACGTGGGTCTTGAGGAGGGATTTGAAAATACGAAGGGAGGGGGTGAGGAGGATGTGGGCAGGGCGGGAGTTCCAGGTGTGGTGGGCAGCTAGGGAGAAGGTACAAAGGCACTTAGGGGATCAGGGGAGGCATCGGAGGGCGAGAGAGGGGACAGAGGAGGAGCGGAGTTCATGGACTGGAATATGGAGGGAAATTAGCGCAGAGAGATAGGGGGGAGCAAGGTTGTCAAAAGCTTTATAGGTGAAGACTAGGAGTTTGTGCAGGATTCGTTCAGGAAGGGGGAGCCAGTGAAGAGTGGAGAGTAGGGGCTGCACATGGTCAAAGCGACGGGTGAGGTGGATGACCCTGGCAGCAGAGTTTTGGATGGAGATAAGGGGAGAAAGGGGAGAGCGGGGGAGGCCAGTGAGAAGGAGGTTACAGTAATTGAGCTGAGAGTTGACCAGGGCATGAACAAGGGTTTTGGCAGGGGAGACAGAGAGAAAAGGGCGAATCTTAACAATGTTATGGTGGGAGAAGCAACAGGATTTGGCAACAGAGTCAATGTAGGGTTTAAAAGAAAGGGGTGAGTCAAAGATGAAGCTTAAGCTATGGGCTTGGGCTTGGGAAGGATGGTGACCCCATTGATGAGGATTGACAGGGAAGAGGGAGAGGAAGGATGATGGGGGGAGATAAGGAGTTCAGTTTTAGCCATGTTGAGTTTGAGTTGATGCTGAGACATCCAGGTAGAGATGTCAGAGAGCCAGCTGGTGAGGCGAGCTTGAATAGATGGAGAGAGAGCGCAAGGAAGTAGAGAGATAGAGTTGAGTGTCATCAGCATAGAGGTAATATTGGAAGTCATGGGAAGCAATGAGTTTGCCTAGGGACAGGGTATATATAAAGAAGAGGAGAGGGCCAAGGACAGAGCCTTGGGGAACACCAACTGAGAGTGGAAGGGAGGAGGAGGTGGAGTTGGCAAGAGACACATTGAAGGAGCTGTTAGAGAGGTAGGAGGAGAAGCAGTTGAGGATGGAGCCACGGAAGCCAAGGGAGTGAAGTGAATCCAGCAAGAGTGAGTGGTCAACAGTATTGAAGGCAGCAGAGAGGTCAAGGAGGACAAGAATAGAATAGAGGGGATTCGATTTACCCACAAGAAGATCATTGGTGATCTCAGCGAAAGCAGTTTCGGTAGAGTGAAGGGGGCGAAAGTCAGATTGGAGGGGGTCAAGGAAGGAGTTCGCAGAGAGGAAGTCGAGGCAGTGGGAGTAGACAACACGTTCAAGCAGCTTGGAAGCAAAAGGAAGAAGTGAGACAGGATGGTAGCTAGAAGGGTCAGAGGGGTCAAGAGTGGACTTTTTGAGGATAGGAGAGACAGTGGCATGCTTGAAGGTGGATGGAAAGGAGGCAGTAAAGAGGGAGTGGTTGATGATGCGCAGGAGGGAAGGGACGACAGTGGAAACAATGGAGGTCAGGAGGTGGGAGGGGATGGGGTCAAGGGGGAAAGTGGAAGGGTTGGAGGAGTAGATCAGGGAGGAGATTTCTTCAAGGGAGGTGAGAGGGAAGGAAGACAGGAGAGAATGAGGGGGAGGCGGGAGAGGGGGGAGGAGGAAGAGAGGAGTGGGAAGCGATGTCAATCTTGTCTATCTTTGAAGTGAAGAAGGAAGAAAGATTATGAGCAAAAAGGGAAGAGGCAGGAGGAGGACACAGGGGGACTTGAGGAGGGAGTCAAAGGTGGAGAACAGGCAGTGAGGGTCCCGAGAACAGGACTCAATGCGGGAGGCATAGTAATTCTGCCTAGCGAGGGAGATAGCAGAAGTAAGGGAGGAGAGACAGAATTTGAAATGAAGGAAGTCAGCATGAGAGTGGGACAAAACCACAGCCCCTCTCACAATCAGCCACCACAATCCAGAGGAATTTCAGTTTCTGCACCGACTAAACCGGAATCCTAACTCCAGTTTCTGGTCAACATCAGAATCAGAACTTCCATTTCTGGTGGACTTTTCAATTTATTCCAACATTCCAAATTCTGAAATTCCAAATTCTCAAATTCTGAAATACTACAATTCTGAAAAATTTCCAAAATTCTGAAACAGGTTCCTATTGCACACTCCTACTGAATTTGGGTTTTGATAAAACACAAAAAAACCTTTTTGGTTTCCATATTCAAAACACATGCGTATTTGGGTTGAGTGAACCTAATATTTCCTGAAAACGTGGCATCTGGTACCTCAAACTGGAGCCCCAAAGCTGCAGCACATATCCAGCTTGGAGCTGGGTTGCTCTCTGACTCTCGGCTTATCTACCTGCTTGGGAACCCTGTAAAGCGCCCTCCCCACCTGCAGGGGCTGCTGCTGTCTGAGAACTGCATTCTCCAGCCCTGCAGCCAGCCTCAGCTGAGTGGAAAGCAGTTAAACCAGCGAGAAAAGGTGAATCTAAAAGTCTACAACCTCCCCGCAAACAAGTAATATTCCTGAGCCAACCACATATCCCATTCTCCCTCCACAAGTCAGCATCCTCCCCTGAACCTAGTCCCATCCCATTCCCCTTTTACCAAACCAGCACCCCCTCTAGGCCAGATCCATGCCTCATCCCTAGCTCCCCAACCTTCCTACCAAGTGAAACATATAGTCCACCCTCCCCCAGAACAGTGTCCCCCTTTTAAAATTGATAGCAGACTTATCAGCATTTTAACTACATTTTCCTTTCCTTATAGGCCTGTCAAACTGGCAGAACCTCACTGCACTTCTGCATAAAAAAAACAACACACCATATGCAGGGACCCATGTTCATTTTGTTTTCCATGAGGAAAAACATGGAATGCAACCATGATATGCAGCCAACGACTTTTAAAGTACTGCCAAGCTGGAGAAAGGGGTGCAGTCGACAGTCACCACTGAGCGTGATGTAAGGGAGCTGGCCAGGGACTTTGGCACCAAGCAACTGGGCCCATCTGGAAAACACCCCAGATGACGCATGTGGGCTAGAGCATCTGCAGGGAGCCAGAGTTTAGACAGGGTCTATCCATGAGTCAGCATCACCTGGTTCTTTTAGGTATTTGTTTTTGTATTTGCTCTTTCCTGTAGTTATTCTGAACACTAAAACTTTCCTTATATAAAGCTTTCTCTTAAGATAACGTGTTCACAGTGTGTTCACTACACTGGGGGAGGGGAGCATGTCTGTAGCTCACAGCCATCACTGTGACAGAACCAGTTTTGTGTAACTCAGACTGCTTTTAGACGAGGCGCTGAAAAAGCACCCCCAAAGATACACAGGGAGAGAAACTTGCGCAGGGGGGTGTTTATACATTTCCCCTACACTACCAGAAGTGACGTTGCTCCCATTCTAAGCAGCAGCTACTGAGAGCAAGCGCAGGCTTGAAGATGCGGCGGTGTAAAACCCCCTCTAGAGGGTCAAGGGTCAGCCTCAGTACTGAGCTCAGACAGAAAGACAGTCTGCTTGGCAAGGCCTCACCCCACCCCTCCTGCCTCATGGACTGGTTTTCTAACATCTGCTTGACCATATCTTTGGACCACCCTTTGGAGTTGACACCTGATTATGGAGGCCCATGGCTGGACCCCTGAGCAGGGGGTGGATTTAAATGCATTTTTTAAAGTGTTTTTTAAAGAAAATTATTTTATTAATTATTAATTATTATTATTATTATGGGACAAAGGCAGCTGGGCTACTTAGCCATATAGCGTTGGCATTAGCACAGCCACAGGGAATAAAGGGGGTAAATGACACGTCCTTAAAGGAATTACCTGGAAAAGGTAAAAAGCTGGACTACATGATATTCTTAAATTCAAATATTCTAAGAGCAGGGGGTGTTTTTAAATGAGCGTGTCCACGCACGGCCCCTCAGCAACCACACACCCAACTGCTCATGTGAAGGTAGTGCATGGGGGAGCACGCTCCGGTGAACCATGCAGCGGCCACTCATGGCTCCACACAGAGCACCTCTGAAAATCGGGAGTACTCTGTGAGGGGCCAGCCACATGTGCCAAAGCTGCCTCCATGGGCAGGGTAACTATGCCAGGAGTCGCCCATGTGAAGCATTCCACACACATGCCACATGTGTGGGTGCCCTGCCGTCATGCCACTCAACATCCACGGACCCCCGCTGCCCGCCGTTCTCATTTAAAAACAACACCCTTGTTCTCCGCTACCTGATGGAAGAAAGAGGTGGGCCACGCAAATGTAAGGAAACCAGAAGTCAGCTGTGTGAGTGTGCTTAATCTGAGAAACAAACGGTGAATTTGCAAGTGGGAGTGATGCTGTGTGAATGCGGCCATATTCAGTGCCCGCCCAGTATGGCCAGATCAATGGCTCGTCTACCCCAGGAGCTTGTCTCCGATGCTGCCTGGTACTGGGTCCATCACGGGTTAAGATGCAGAGGATATATACAAAGTGATCATAGACACTGTATAGAACAGCTGAGCTTGCACTAAAGCTCAGAATCTATTTTTTGATTTCCTAATGTCTTGCAAACTGAAAGGTTGTGTAGCACCTGCTTCCATTTCAGCTAGAGGTTTTGACACAGCCTAAAGTAGGGTTTTTGTCCCACTGCCCCTTCCAAAAGGAAGAGCAAAGGGGCTGCTCTATTAGGGCAATAACCACCAGACTGAACCAGACATTAGAGAACAGACAAAATGTCCCACTGTGAACGACTGGTAGAAGGGGCCTTGCACTTGTGTTCAAGACATGATAGAAGTGGGTGTTTCTAGTAGACTTTTTTTTTCATGGCTGAGCAAGAGCAGAAAATTATTTTTTGTCCAACACTTTAAAAGCACCACATTCAATTAATATATGTGAATTTGCAACTGGAATTTAAAATTTGATGGAGGCGACTAGTTCTTTTGACCAGAGCCATTTCATTGGAGTCAATGGAGCCAGAGCTCTGGCTGCTGTAAAACAGGGTTGCTCCATGGCCCATAGAGCCAAATCCTCGGTTGGTATAAATCAGTGTCACTCCAAGTCAATGGGCCTGTGTCTGTTGTAGATCTGGCCATAGATCTTTGCAAACAGATATTTCTGGTTAAAGTCTCCCATTGGTTAAGCCCCCTCAGTATTTTGCCCTCATCTCGGTGGGGCCAACCCCAAACCCCACGGATCCCCCACGTGCGTGCACGCGCATGGTTTCCACATGGCACTATCTGCCAGCAATGGCGGTGTACACAGTTTCTGGCATCCGCAAGGCTTGGGAATGACCCCAATGTCAACCTGGCTCAGTCTGCCCTCAAAGTGATGCCAGTTCTCCCCTCTCTGGAGTTTTCCTTTCAAGGGCAGCTGATTCTTCTCACTGACTCCAAGTGGTTAAAAGTTGTTTGGCACCACTAATTTCTCTGAGGAATTGGGTGTTTTCTAATTCTGTTACTTTCCCACTGAGATTATGGGTGAAAACAGACATGACGCTAACCACCCTTTAACCACCCTTGGTGGTTATTTATGCACGTTGCAGGGCTGCATTGGCGCCCTATGCAGCCCTGAAACATGCATAAATGACCACCAAGGGTGGTTAAAGGGTGGTTAGCGTCATGCCTGTTTTCACCCTATCAAGCTGCAATATATAGCTATGGTACTAATGCAGTCTAGAAACACTATTATCTTTCCTCTTGCATCAAGTGGTATTTTGATGGTAGTGGTATCTTTTCTTTTGCATTAAGTTTTTATTACATGGTATTATATTTGAATTGTATGCTGGATCATGGCATAGGCTAGTATCCATAAATAGATTCATTTGAAATTTTTGATTTGTTTATACAGCTGAATGCATAAGATTCAAGCAATTTATGATTTAATTGTTTTCTATTATTGTATCCTTTTGGATTTTGGTTTTTTGTGTGTAATAATATTTATTGTGTTTATTGTATGTTTTTTTTTACTTTTATTTTTTTACTTCTGGTTGTTTTATTGTTCAATCTTTTTAAATATTGGCCATGGCGAAAGCTGGTGCCTCCAATAAATTTAACTTGACAGATTGTCCAATATTGGAAATCTAATTTTGTTAACCTCAAAAATCATGATTCTGCATTAAATCGGTGGGATTCTTACCAAGAAACATGAGAATCTTGAGAAACAAAATACCCGGTGCTGAAGGGGGAATGGAGGCAGGGAGACGTCAGTCATGCTGTCTCCTCCCCAGCTCTCTTACCTTGTCTGGGGCTCACAGCTCAGGGGGACAGAGCCCGGGGCCATAAACAGTCTCTGTGGCGCGGCCCCGAGTCCTGATAGAAAATTATCAGGTATGGGATGGGGGGGAGAACAGGAGGGGATGGCGGGGGGAGTCCTTTCCAGATGGAAGTGGGGAGCTGAAGGGAAGGGGTGGGCTCAGCACAGCTTTTCAGCACTCTCTTGGGTGCTGACTTCTGCTAGCCAATACAATGCTGAAGATTTCTGCTGTGGCTTCCCCCTCACTCCTGCTCTCTACCAGACAAGGTAAGAGATCTGCCAGCCCCAGACAAGGGAAGAGAGCTGGGGAGGAGACAGCATGACTGACGCCTCCCTGCCGCCCTCCTTTGATTTCCCTGGGCTGGAAGACTAGTCTGGGTGTGCTGTGCAGGGGACAGGGGTGGGATGGGAAATCTCAAGCTCACAGGGTCTTGCATATGGTTTATTTTAGTGCAGAAGTGCAATGAGGCTTTGCCACTTTGATAGGCCCATAAGGAAAGAAAAATGCAGTTAAAAGTGCGGTGAAGTTTGTTACCACTTTAAGAAGGGGGACACTGATTTCAGGGCAGGTGGAAAATACCACTGGCTTGGTGGGAAGGTTGTTAGCTTGGGAAGGTAGAACAGTGAATGTGGCTTAGAGGGAGTTTATTAGGGATGGGCGAACGCGGTTCGGAAGTTTGGACCAAACTCAACCAGTTCGGTCGACCGAACCGAACTCTGAACCGAACTCGATTTTCGAACCGAATCGAATTTCCGAACTTGGCTCTGTTCACCCATCCCTAAAAGATAATATTCCATTTAGTTCAATGGGGTTTGAATTTCCGAACTTTGTTCGGAGTTCGGACCGAACTCGAATAGTTTGGTCGACTGAACCGAACTTCCGAACACTTCGGTCGACCGAACCGAACTTCCGAACCGAACCGTATTTCCGAACTCAGTTCTGTTCACCCATCCCTAGAGTTTATGGCTTAGGGAAGGGGTAATGGGGCATAGGACTATGTTATCCTACCCAAATTTGGGCTATTAACCGGAATGGGCAAGTAAGCTCTGAATGCTTCTGGAACTAGTGTTTCAATATGAACCAGTAATTCTACAGGGCATGTGATATTATTTTATTTTATTTTCCCCAGATGCAGCACTTGACCAACTCAGAATGGAGAAACCAAACAGTCATCACACAGTTCATCCTCCTTGGATTTGGGAATCTCCAGAAACTACAGACTCTTCTCTTCTTGTTGTTTTTAGTGCTCTACACTGTGACTGTGGCTGGGAATTTCCTAATTGTTGTGCTAGTTGTGTCTGATTGGCACCTTCACACCCCCATGTACTTCTTCCTTGGGAACCTGTCCTGCCTGGAGACCTGCTACAGCTCAACCATTCTGCCAAAGATGCTGTCCATGCTCCTGACTGAGGACAGGACCATTTCAGTTAGTGGCTGTTTCACACAATTATATTTTGTAGCTGCCCTTTTATGCACTGAATGTTACCTCCTGGCTGCAATGTCCTATGATTGGTATTTAGCACTATGTGTAAACCCCTACATTATGCTACCCTTATGACTTACAAGATTTGTATCCAACTGGTTGCTGGATCAGTAATCTGTGCATTCCTGGAACTAGCCATAGTCATACTGTTGCTGTCACAACTGACTTTCTGTGGCCACAGTGAGATTGAACATTTCTTTTGTGATTTTATCCCTTTGAAAAGGCTCTCCTGCAGTGACACTCACATGGTTGAATTTACAGTTTTCATAATCGCCTCTGTTGGCACTCTTCCCACATTTCTAATAATTCTAGAATCCTATGTTTGTATCATTGTCACCATCCTGAGAATCCCTTTCACCACTGGCAGGAAGAAGGCTTTTTCCACCTGTTAGTCTCACCTCACTGTGGTGACCATTTTCTATGGCACCTTAATGATTGTCTATGGGTGTTTTCAGACGTGACGTTGACACGGTGAACCACGGTGAATACCCACCTGTGGTCACCGTGTCCCGTACGTCTGTTTGCGGCGCGCCAGATGTTGGCCATGGTCAATCGGCACATGGGGTTCGTTTGAACCACGCTTCCCGGGCTAGCCGGGGGAAGGTCCCGGGAAGCGTGGTCAAATGGACCCCGGGCCGTGGCCAACGAAAAGTAACATCTGGCCACGTGCCACGGCCCGGGATCCCCGGCGGGATCCCGGGCCGTGGCACGATCGACCGGACGCGGCGGCCGCATTGGCCCCGCCGCCCGCCCGTCTCCTCGGAGGGCGGGCGGCAGGGTGCGTGGAGGGGGCGGGGCCGTGTGGCCGCACGTTGCGCCGCGCGGCCCCGGCCCCTCCCACTTTCCCCGCCGGGATCCCCCCGGCACGTCTGTTGGGCCGTGACGGGGTGACCCCGGCGGGGAACGAAGCCGGTGGTGCCGGTACGGGGCCAAAGGGCCCCGTATCGTCTGAAAGTACCCA
>QEPC01001840.1:1351784-1385463 GCA_003113815.1 Sphenodon punctatus
GGGCTTACAATCTGAGAGACAGGAGCTGGGGGAGAGACTTAGGAAGGGGAACAGAGGGAGAGACAAGGGGTCTAACATTCATGAAGATGCGAGGTCTCAAGTGCACGTACTTGGCTTGGTTATGATAAGAATGACAGCAAGCAGGTCCATGTTGCAAGGAAGGTCCACCTAAGCCCAAGCCTGTTCATCTTCCGGAGATGTAAGACCTTTTTTTTTGGCCAGGTATTTGTCATGCAGGAATAGGGTTGGGTGGGATTGGGGAGGGGGGTTTGGGGAGAAGGATGGATGGGTGGTAGGTTCAGATAAAGGATGGGGTGATTGGGTGGTTGGGGTGATGTTGTGGTTCTAAGAGATTTTAATGTGGTTTATTGTATTTTATATTTGTAATGCTGCACACCACCCTGCGTCTATGGAGAAGAGTGGGGTAAAAAGGCAAAAAACAAATATAAATCAATCAATCCCCCCCATTAGGTGTGGTCAACAAACTGTTTGATTATCGTTTTTTTTAACAAGAGTGCAATTCGAAACCAGATATTTGATGTGGTCACAGAAATGTGTATATTTTTCAAAAATTGGAAATAAAATGTCAAAATGATGATGTTATTATCTTTCTCCATGTCCAGTTCTGCAAATTATAAGATGCACAAAGGTAAAATGCAAATAAAATGGTGAAAACTGGATGGGCATTTTATGTGTTGCTTGTTTGCTTTACTTGTGAGTGTGATGCTGGGAGCCAGAACGGTCACCTTGGCAGGACTCTACTGTACACTGTTTCTTCTGTGTCTCATATTGTGAATCTTGGCATTTACAATTCATCAGTGAGGGGAGGAGACATAGGAGGATGAATATTCATGAGGTTTTGCCATTGTCTGAGGGGCAGGAGCTTAGGTGGAAGTGACGGGGCCCCAAGGAAGGGAGGAGGTCTCCTGCCATCTGAGGCTTACCACACATGTGCACGCGCGCACACACACACACACACACACACACACACACACACACACACACACCTCCCAACATTCCAAGTTAGGGCTGAAACTAAGTCTTCAGAAAACTTCGGAATTTGTCGAAAATTAAGGTTTTCGGTTCGTAAAGGTTGAATTCCAAATTTAGGAACATGAGTAGTGCCATACTGAGTCAGACCAATGGTCCATCAAACCCAGAATACTGTCCTCTGACAGTGGCCAATCTTGATCGCATGGGAGAAGAACCAACAGTCACAATGCGCAATCCATTCCTTGTTGTTCACTCCCAGCTCCCGACAGTAAGAAGTTCATCCCATAAGTTTGGACCTACTCTCCAAGGACTTATCCAGTCCTTTTTTAAACTCAGCTATACTACTGGCTTTGACAACATCCTCTGACAACAAATTCCATATGTTAATTATGTGTTGAGTGAAAAAGTACTTCCTTTTATTTGTTTTAAATCTGCCAGCAGCTGGTTTCATGGAGTGTCCCCTAGTTCTAGTACTATTTGAGAGTACTAGGTTACTAAATAATCATTCTCTATCTACTTGTTTTCACACCACTCAAGATTTTATAAACCTCTATCATGTCCCCTCTCAGTTTTCTATTCTCTAAACTGAAGAGACCCAGCTTGGCAAGCTTCTCTTTGTACGGAAGCCATTCCATACCCTTTATCATTCTTTTTGCCGTTCTCTGTACTTTTTCTAGTTCAACTATGTCTTTTTTGAGATGTGGTGACCAGAACTGCACACAATATTCCAGGTGTGCAGTTCTTAACACCCTTTTCCAGATCATTCCAGAATGCCCTCTAAACGCTCTTTTCATATCATTAATTAATACATTAAACAGCACCGGTTCCTAGTTCTAGTTCAGTTCAGCTATGTGTAGTTCAGCTAGACATTCTAGTTCAGCTATGTCTTTTTTGAGATGTGGTGACCAGAACTGCACACAATATTCCAGGTGTTCAGTTCTTAACACCATTTTCCAGAACATTCCAGAACGCCCTCTTAACACCCTTTTCCAGATCATTAATGAATACATTAAACAGCACCCGTCCCAATACATATCCCTGGGACACACCACTTTTTACATCTCTCCATTATGAAAACTGACCATTTAGTCCTACTTTTTGCTTCCTATTCTTTAACCAGTTACCAATCCATAGTAAGATACTGGGTGTTTTTACACACACATTTCTCCTGCATGTTTGCTGTTACATCCTGAACTTTCTGTGTGTCTAAATCACTCACCCAGATCTTAAACATCCAGCTCTTTGAACTTCTGCATAGAACTTCCCCCAGAACTTTTGTGTGTAAAATGTTCTCCTGGTAAACTGCTTTGCTCCAGGTAGCTGTGGTCACTTGGTTTCCATGACAGCCTGTCACGTCTACAGCTGCGGCTAATTTTATTTTGAATTTATTAGGCAGTTTTTAGGCAGCCCACCCACCCTGCCCAGCCTGGATTTAAACAACAAAAAATGTTTCCTCTAAGTCCCCTAGTGCGGGCTCTGGGCCGCCGCAGGCTACCCAGAGCCCACATCAGCACTGCAGCAGCCAGCAGGTAAGTGTACCGGTACTTTACTGATCCCTGGGGTGGGGGGTGGTTTAACACCCCCCCCTCCCCAGGGATCACCCTACCTCCCCACCCAGGGATTAATGCCATTGCCTACCTTGAGCTCCGGACGGCAGTCCGGAGGCTTCAGCGCTGGCTGTGGCTGCCGGCGGCTTCAGCACGCTACTAGGCCTTCCGGGGAAACTTCAGCAGGCCTGGGGGCGCTGCTGTCAAACACACAACACCCAAAATGCAACCAGCCTATTAAGCGTATTATGCCATGAAAAGAGACCTATATATAAAACAAGTTCAGTTGTGCCCCATAATCAATTCACGCTGCCCCCCACCCATAACCATTTCATTTCCTCCCCTAGAGCAGCGTTGCGGTGGTGCGGCCTCTGCTCTAGAAGTCATCTTTGGACATTGACTCCCTGGCCAGCTATCAGCCAGCCTGTAACCTTCCCTTTTTAGGGAAGGTTATTGAATGGGTGGTGGCCCAGCAGTTACAGGGGCATCTGGACTGGGTCAGTTTTCTTGATCCCTTGTAGTCTGGTTTTCGCCCTGGGTTTGGCATGGAGACTGCACTTGTGGTCTTGGTCGATGACCTACGCCGTGAATTGGATCAGGGCAGATCCTCAATTTTGATCTTACTGGATCTGTCAGTGGCATTTGATACTGTTGATCATGAGATGTTGGTGGCCAGGTGGCGGGTCCGGGCCAGGGTGAGTGGAATTGTTCTTGAATGGTTCTGCTCTTTCCTGGCAGGGAGAACTCAGCGGGTGGTTCTCAGGGAATGTACGTCATCTCCCCAGAATCTTATGCGTGGAGTCCCACAGGGGAGCATTTTGCCAATTACATCTGGTGCGATGGCTGCTGCCGTATGGCTCGGGCTCAGATCTGGTTACCATCATCCATGCTTTCATTATCTCTTGACTGGACTACTGTAATGCACTCTACATGGGGCTACCCTTGATGACAGTCTGGAGGTTGAAGCTGGTGCAGAATGCGGCGGCTCATCTCCTAATGGGGATGGGCCAGCACTGTCTGCCTATTGTCTTCTGGGCCCAATTCAAGGTGTTGGTTATGACCTATAAAGCCCTAAACGGTTTGGGTCCTGCTTACCTCTGAGACTGACTCAGGCCCCAGGTAATTTTGAGGCCCTTGCCACCAGCCGGGAGTGTCCAACTCGAAGTCCCCTAGGTATGCCGGGTGGAGACGGCAGAGAGGGCATTCTCGCCGGTGGCCACACCTCAGCTGTTGAACTCCCTCCCGTTGGAGGCCCATCTGTCCCCGGACCGAACCTCTTTCCGCAGATGTTGTAAGACCTGGTTGTTCTGCTGAGCCTTCGGGGAAGGGGTTGGGGAGGGTGGGGGGAGGAGTTTTATTTTGCCATAACTGCTGTCTAATTTTATGATGTATATTTTATGTATTTTAGATGTTTTTATTGATGTTTTTATGTTGTGCGCTGCTCCGAGCTGCCAGTGTGCAGGAGGATGCGGGATACAAATTTTTGTATAAATAAAAATAAAATAAATAAATAAATATGGGGAGGTGCATATGAACTGGTTATGGGGTGGGGGTTTAAACACAGTATTTCTGTTAGCAATAACGTCATTAAGAAGAGTTAGTGAAATAGCAGCCATAATAATCTCAGAACCATATTTGCAGATTTTCCAAGATAGACTAGATATTGCTTTACATTCTAAATTCCTACCTAAGATAGTATAAATAAGACAGTTGTGGTGACCCTTCTTACACAGGCCTCTCCGACCCATGAACACCTAGATTTCTGTGTGTTCATGGGTGGGGGAGCCCTATGTGAACCATGCCATGCCCATGCCTGTGGTGAGTGGGAGTGAGTGTACGTGCCTGCCTAACACGCATCCCTACTTGCCACCATGCACAGAGCAACTGGGGGAAGCAGCGGTTGCTTCATGGGTGCGGATGAGTGGGGGGAATGAGTGTAGATGTGTGTACAGCCATGTGTATGCCCTGCCCACGCACCGGCCACCCAAGGACACCCACCCAATGGAGCCGTGCAAAAATGGCCTGTGAGGAGCCGCTCAAAGAAGAACAGAAGGTTGCTGCCTTGTAAACAAGGTTCTTCAAGATGGCTCCAAACAGTCTCACAACACCCACCCTTCCAGCCCCGCATGGAATTTACTTATATTCCTAGAAAGGGTTGGAAGGAAATGTCATTCTGAGGGGGAGAGTGCTTTTTATACTTGGGGAGCTTGAGACCATCAGTGGTCTATTATTTGAATATGGTGAACATGTAAACCCAGGTAATGTTAGGAGCCTCTCGAAGAACCTTTTTTACAATGCAACGACCTTCTGATCACTCACATGGGGAGGAGTTGTTTGTTAACACACAGCTTTATCTCCCAGTCCAATTGGTGTCCCGCTGCTGCTGCAGCACTACTAGCAGGCAGAGGCAGGTAAGGGATGGGGGGGACCCCCGGTACGCACCCAGGTCTCCTCCAGACCAGACCAGATGTGGGGCTGCCCCCGCAAGGGCAGGCAGCACCCCCTGGTGCCTAGAGACCCCCGGCTTTATGCCAGGTTCGCTCAATGGATGCTACGCCCCTGCTCTCTCTGTCTTTATCTCTCTCCCCTCTGAAAGGGGGACCTGAAAGAGGGGCAATGGGATTCAGCATCCAAAGAGGGACTATTCCTCATAGGGTATTTTTACATGTGATGGCGTTAGTCACCACCATGCTTTCTTCTTGACCATCAAAGAGGAGGCAGGGCAGCGCTCAGCAGCAGGTGGGGGCATGCAGACCACATCCGCACATTGGCCTCTCTCAGGCCCATCCACCAGCACATTTGTTTGGTTGCAGGGCCAGATCCTGCCCAGGGTGAGGGCTCTCGCCCTGGGCAGGATCAAAGCATGGCGGTGACTAGCGAGAGCCCAGAGGACATCCTGGAGTTAGCCCTTCCATGGTCCAGGATCTATTTCTTCCCACCCGGAGTTAACTTCTGGTGGGTGGGAACAAACATGACACCACCATGGGTGGCCACACTGGGGTAAGCGTGGTCACCCGTGGTAGTATCACATCTAAAATTACCCATAAATAGGAACTGTTGGGGCATCGACTCTGTTGCCAAGTCCTGTTGCTTCGCCCCACATAACGTTGCTCGGATTCGCCCCTTTCTCTCTGTCTCTTCAGCCAAAACCCTTGTTCACACCATGGTCATCTCTCACCTTGACTACTGCAACCTCCTCCTTGCTGGCCTCCCCCGCTCTCACCTGTCCCCCCTTATCTCCATCCAAAACTCCACTGCTAGGGTCATCCACCCAGCCTGTCGCTTCTACCACATGCAGCCTCTCGTCTCCTCATTTCACTGGCTCCCCCTTCCCAAATGCATCCTTCACAAACTCCTGGTATGCACTTACAAAACCCTTCACAACCTGGCTCCCCCTTACCTCTCAGCCCTAATCTCCTTACGGACTCCTACACGCACTCTCCGCTCCTCTTCTGTCCCCTCCCTCGCTCTCCCTCATCTCCCCTGCTCCCTTAACCGCCTTTGTCCCTTCTCCCTTGCTGCCCCCCCATGCCTAGAACTCCCTCCCAGCCCACATCCGCACCTTCAAATCCCTCCTCAAAACCCACCTCTTCCTCGCCACCTTTCCCGATGCCTGTTAGAACTTTCCCCGCAATATTTACTGTCTGCCCTCCCCACAGACTCCTGCCAGCTGCAACCAAGACAAGCACATGCAGCTGTGACTTCACATCTGCTTGAATGTTATTTATCCCTTGTCTCTCCCTATGTCCCTTCTCCTTGTCGCCCCCCATCATATCTATTAGATTGTAAGTCGTAGGCAGGGACCACGTCTATCTTGTTGTCCTGTAAAGCACCAGGTAAACAGCTGATGCTATACAAATGCTAATAAAATAATAAAATAATAATAATAATAATAATTATTAATATCATGACAGCTGCTCCTGACATGGCTGTGTTTGCTGTCTCTGAGGAAGGGATCATTGTATAGAAGGAGAGGGAGTCTGAATAATGAAATAATAATTATTTTATTATTATTATTATTATTAAAATGTATATGCCACCCCCTCCTGCTACAAGCATCTCAGGGTGGCTAATAACATTTTAAACCACATAACTAAAATACAATTAAAAAACCTAAAACCCCCAGATTAAAATAACCCATACCCAAACCCTCCCTAACCCAACCCAACTCACTACCCATCACTGTAGCTGGTGAAAGGCCCCCTTCGCCACCACCTCTACCTGGCAATCCAGCTGAAGGCTGGGGTCCAATGGGACTCCCAAGCGCCAGACCCGGGGAGCCAGCGGGGGGTGGACACCCTCAAAGAGGGGAGCCATCAGCCCTGCCACCCAACCCACCAACATCACCTCCATCTTATCGGGATTCAGCCGCAGTCTGTTCTGCCACATTCAGTCAGACACTGCCTCCAGGCACCGGGAAAGCACCGAGACTGCAGGGCCTGGGTCAGTTGAAAAAGAGAGGTATAGCTGGATGTCATCAGCAAATTTATTTATTTATTTAACCATATTTGTATCCCACTCTTCCTACCTCACGGTAGCCCAGAGCAGCTAACATTAATACAATATAAAAATATAATATAAAACAATTAAAACATTTAAAAACATAATAAACAAAAGCAGTGGGGAAAAACACCACCCACCCACCCAACCCAACCCTACCCATCTCTCTCACCAAAAGCCTGATGGAACAGCCAGGTCTTACAATTCTTGCGGAAAGCCGGGAGGTCCAGGTCCAGATGGGCCCCCACCGGGAGGGAGTTCCACAGGCGCGGCATAGCCACCGAGAATGCCCTGTCCTGCGTGGCCCCCCAGGAAACCCAGGGCAATATTGGTGGCAACACACACCAAACCATCTCACAACCTCCCCCAGGGGTTGCATATAGATGTTAAACAATAATGGAGATAAAATAGAACCTTGCGGTACACGGCAAGAGAGGTCCCAGGGGCTATATGTTTCAGCCCCCAACACCACCCGCTGGCTCCTTTCTGAGAAGAATTAGTGAAACCATCCAAGAACCATCCCGTCCACACACCCCAGGAACCACAATCGTCTCAGCAATAACCCATGGTCCACCATATCAAAAGCAGCCGAGAGATCTAACAGGATGAGTAGTGTTGAACACCCGGAATCCATCTCTCAGTGGAGGTCATCCACCAAGGCCACCAATGCAGTCTCAATGCCATACCCTGGGAAAAACCCTGATTGAAAAGGGTCTAGAAAACGGATGCCATCCAGGTGACCCCAGAGCTGCTGGGTCACAACCCGTTCAATAACCTTCCCTAAAAAGGGAAGCTTAGAGACAGGCTAGTAACTGGCCCATGCGTCGATGTCCAAAGATGGTTTTTTTAACAGGGACTGCACCACCGCCTCCTTGAGGCAGTCTGTCACCCTACCTTCCCAAAGGTAGTCATTGATCACCCCCACCAGCACCGGACCCAGGATCTCCCTGGAGGCTTTCACCAACTCAGATGGGCATGGATCTAATTTGCAAAAGGTGGCTCTAACAGACCCCTGGACACACTCAGAATCAGTCAGCATCACTTCCTGAAACTGATCTCACAAAGATGGACCAGATGGGACAGCCATAACCCCAAGTTCTCCTTCCTCTGCATCAATCCCGGCTCTGAAATCCCTCTGAATCTGAGCGATCTTCTCTGCAAAGTAGATGAAAAACTCCTCACAGTGGGCCTGGATATCTCCCAGACTGACCAGCCCCCTCACCACCCAGAAGAGCTCTGCTGGGTGGGACTTTGCAGCAGCTATGAGGGCGGCAAAGAATTCCTTCTTTGCTGCCCTCACAGCCACAGCATAGGACTGCAAATGGGCCCAATGCTGTAGCCGATTCGATTGAGTGTGAGAACAACGCCAGCATCACTCTAACCACTGTCCCTCCACAAGGAGCCCTATGATGATGAAGCTATGGCAGCAGATGCCTTGTAGCCACCTGGTTGATGGCCCCCTCCAGCAAGATGTTCCATGCTTGGATGAGATCATCAGCTGAGCGGCCATCAAGGTCCAAGGACACCTCCCCCAGTGCATCTTGGAACCATTGCGGTTCCATCAGCCTCCAGGGGTGGACCATTCCCATAAGTGCCACTCCTTTCCGGAGGCTATTATGTGCTAGGAGTCTGGTCTGCAGGAGGTAAAGATCCGACCATGACAAGGGCATAGAACTAACCTCCCCCACTACTGAATCACCTGCCTCAAGGCCAGAACAGAATACCAGGTTGAGCATACCCCACCCTCGTGTGTCAGGCCATTGACTATTTGGGACATACCAATGGTTGCCATGGTGGCCATGAACTCACGCTCCACCCCTGCTAGGCCGGAATAGGTCTGGAAACTTCCTTCAGGGATCAGAGAATCTCTCAAAGAGACAAGATTAATTACACCTAAGTAGAGCTGAAACGAGTATCTGCAAAATACTTCTGAATTTCTGGTACCTGTACTGAGTAGAATTTTTGGGGTACAAATAGATACCTGATTTCCCCCGAATTGAGTACCTGATGTCCCAGAATGTCCCAAATATTGACTTTCAGTACCGGCTTTTTGGTTTTCCGTACCGATTTTTCAATTGGTAACTGGAACATTGGTACTGGAAATTACTGATTTTTTGGTATTCAGTTACCCAATAGGCGATCAAGTGGGAGGTATTTTTCTGTATTTTAAAGAGGGATGGGGTGGGGGTATGGGTTGTTTTCTTTATGAGGGAGGGGGCATGGGGATTGGGTTAGGAAGGGAAAGGCTGACTCCCTTGATGTGAGGAAGGGGTGCAGCCCTTGGGATGGGGGGGGTGATCCTCCGGTGGCAGAGGAGGATGGGGGGAGATCTCCTTCAGGGAGCTGGTGGAGAGGCCTCCGGAGGACGGGGAGTGGATGGGGGGGTCTGCAGCCATAGGGGTCATGCTGGGCTGGGGGAATTATAGTCCTTCTGAGAGGCAGGTTCGATCCATGAGACAGGACAGATGTTGTATATCTGTCCCGCTCATTGGCCACATTGGCTCATTGGTGAGGTGATCAGGGATCAGAAGACCCTGGGTCTTGGTTTAATGCTGGTAAATACAAGGCCAGTGGCTAATAAATCAACTATGGTCCAGGAGGTGATCCTGGACCAGGCAGCCGACCTCGTAAGTGTTACGGAGACCTGGCTGGACACTGAGTAGGGGCCTGTATTGGCTAACCTTGTTCCAGCTGGGTACTCTGTGCAGCATCAGCCATGACTGGAGGGCTGGGGGTGGTGGTGGTTTGCGGTGTAGCCATTATTTTTAAGGATGCCTGGTCTGTGAGGAGATTTCCTGTGCAACCTATCATGACTTCATGAGTGTGGAGGTTCTCCATCTGTTTCTGGATTTGGCCAGAGAGAGAGTGGGGATACTGCTGATATACCGAGCACCCACCTGTACAGCAGCCTCCCTGCCTGCACTGACCGAGCTGGTGTTGGAGGTGGTCTTGCGGTCCCCCTGGGTGATAGTTCTGGGGGACTTCAATATTCATGCTTACACCAGTCTTGGAGGGACAGAGCATGAGTTCATGGCCGCCATGGCAACTATGGGCCTGTCTCAGAGAGTAGTGAGCCCCACACATATTGGAGGATATACCCTAGACATGATATTTTGCATAGGCCTTGAGATGGGGGATCCATTAGTGGGGGAGGTGTCAGCAGTGCCCTTGTCATGGACAGATTGTTATCTCCTCCAGACAGGTATCCTGGTGCATGTTGGCCCCCAGGAGGGTGCGGAACCAGTTAGGTTGGTTCGACCCCAAAGGCTTATGGAACCAGAAAGTTTCCAGATAGCTCTAGGGGATGTTTCCTCTGACCTCGATGGCTGCTCACTCGATGACCTCATGTCCATGTGGAATTCTGTGGTGATGGAGGCCATCAACTGTGTGGTCCCCAGGCATCGGCTCCCGGAGCACCAACAACACAGCTCCTCATGGTACACGGAGGAGCTGTGGCAGATGAAGCGTGAAGGGCGGCAGTTAGAGTGACTGTGGCATCACTCGCGTGCTGAAGTTGACTGATTGTGGCATAGAGTCTGGTTTTGTACCTATGCCATTGCGGTGTGGAAAGCAAAGAAGGTTTTCTTTGCTGACCTCATTGCGTCTGCTAAGTCCCGCCCAGCTGAGCTGTTCCGGGTGATGAGGGGGCTGGTCGGTTCGGCCTCCCTCTGCATGGACTTAGAATCATCAAATATGGAGCAGGTACCACCTACACCTGTCCAGCTTTGCTTGTTGTGCTCTGTAAAATCCCGGAGCCCTGTAAGCGGAGCGGGCCACCCAAACCCAGAGCATCGGGAAGGGGCAGAGCAGCAGTCAGTATACTCAGCAGAAGGGCCACTTCAGCACTGTTTCAGGTCAGGGGTTGCCCCGGCAATGCATAGAGCTGTGGGCCATAGCAGCTGCTGGGTCCGTTTAAACCTGACACCGTCAGGGATGCACATGGAATGCAGGACTGGAAATCAAGATGATTTTGATTTTTTGTACATATTTAATATTGACTATTTTGAGGGGGAAATCAAAATGTATAGATTTTTTGCTAAATTATTTATATTTCAATTATGAAAATAATATTTGGAAAAATATATTTTTGGCACATGACTTTTCAAAACTTTTTGCAAAATTTGAAAACAATTCATCAGATTCTTTTTTCTGAATTGCCCCTCCCTCCAAACCCCGACCCATCTCCAGTTCTAAACTAAATAGACAAAGCAATAAAAATGTACACATGCAAGACTCTTTCTTGCAGTACCAGTGCTGGTCAGTGGAATAAGATACAGGTCTCCTGAACCCTAATGTATTCCCTCCCCTCTCTCTCCTGTAAACCTTGCTGTGTCCAATGTTCAGATCTCATTCAGTAGATCCTATGAAGCCGAGGAGACTACTCACCCTAGAGACATTCTAGCAAGTCATTACAGGACTGAGTTTTCTAGTCTGGCCTTCCACTGATTTGAATTAAAATGTGAACAAAGGATGTTAAACATGATGGTGGCCTGCTTTGGCCTGCAAGCCACTGGCATGTTTGCTGGTGTCTTGCCAGATGTTCACTAGGGATTGCTCTAGGGCATGTCAGTGGTGAGCCTGGACTGTGTGTGATCGCAGAGACCTCCTCCAGGATGACAGCCCGGGGCTACCATCCACCCTTTCAGGCCAAAGCAGGCCACAGCAGGCTGTAACATTTGTTATGACCCACCGTGACCCAGCCTGGATTGGGTGCACCATGGCCAACCTTCATGGGGGCTGTCATTGTCCACCATAATGGCTTGCATGGTGGGGGGAAGGGCACTGGGTGCAGCACAGGGCAGTATCGGCTGGCCGCACCGTGCCTTCCCCAGAGGCCCAACCACCAGCATGTTTGTGGCCTGGTCCAACCCAGTTGGGACCATGTTGGTGAGCGGGTTCCCAACACGGGTTAGGTCGTGACATCAGCGCCCTGCTGTCACTTCTGTTAGGACCCAAAGTGAGCAAATAGGAAAGTTTTACTGTTTAATCCAAAATTAACAGCATAAACTTTTCCAAGTAAATCAATGAGAAACTATAGGGACACACGTACTTAAAATCTCAAGGAAGAGGCGGGGAAGGAGGGCTCTCCTTGGGTCAGGGAAGTGGACTGAAGTAAACTTAGGAAATCAGCACAGTCATCCTCAGACAGGAAACTTCAGGTAAGAAAAGTATAGTTTGCACTGATCCAAAATCACTTTGGCATGGAAAAAGATCAAACTCCAGGGGATATTTCTTGGTCCTCTCGTGATGCTCAGGAATCAGTGGGCAAAACACCTCAGTGGGAGTACACAAGTGGAGGAAAAGTAAATCATATTCACTGAAAGCAGAGGACCAAAACCTGAGCTGGTGTAAGTCAGCAACTCTGCACCTATCCAATGGGATGAATGACCCAGTTTGTGCCAGCTACACCAGCTGAGTAATTGACCAAGAAGTTCCTACAACATTCTCTCTTCTCTTACTTCTTGCAGTTTGATGCTGGATTGGAAAGTTTGTCATTTTAAGGGGATTCATTTATCTGTAAAGACATTCCACTTAATTACAGATTTCAAGAAATGCCAATAGAAAGTTTGGAGAGAAACAATACTTTGTTATTCCATTCAGTAGCTGTATGCTGGTATACACTGTACAGAGACAAGCCTTCGGGGTTTTATCAATTCCTTACGCACTAATGAAATTTTAAAAAATCAGCGACTGCTAAGGAGGCACTATCCCAAAGCCACTAGGGGTGGGACGTGTGGCAAAAAACCGGCTACCAGTTTTACCAGTTACCGGTTTACAAAAACCCAGTTTACTGGATTAAATCCGGTATACCGGTACCGGATTTATTCCATTGATTTCAATGGGGAACTGTCCCCATGGAAATCAGTGGGGAAGAAAACAATACCTCTCCCTTTCCACTCCCAGACTGTGCGGGTGGAAGGAGGGACACCCCCCACCCACCCTGCCCAGCCTGGATTTAAAAACATTTTTTTTTACTCTAAGTCCCTGCTAGTGCGGGCTCCGGGCCGCCGCCGGCGACCCGGAGCCCACACCAGCAGGTACTAGGGTGATCCCTGGGGTGGGTGGGGTTTAACACCCCCCCCACCCCAGGGATCACCCTACCCCCCCCAGGGATCGCCTACCTTTGGCGCTCCGGGTGGCAGCGGCAGAGGCGGTGGCGGCAGCACGGTGGTCCGGCGGCTTCAGCGCTGGCTGGTGGCTTCAGTGCTGGCTAGGCCTTCCGGGGAACTTCTGGGTTTCCCCGGAAAGCCTAGAAAGTGCTGAAGCCACCAGCCAGCGCTGAAGCCATCGGACTGCCGTGCTGTCACCGCCACCTCTGCCACCTCCACCCGGAGCGCCAAGGTAGGCGATCCCTGGGTGGGGGGGTAGGGTGATCCCTGGGATGGGGGTGTGTTAAACCACCCCAGGGATCACCCTGTAGTACCACTACCTACCTACCTGCTGGTGCGGGCTCCAGGTTGCTGGTGGTGGCCTGGAGCCCGCACTAGCAGGGACTTCGGGGGAAAAAAATTTGTTTTAAGTCCAGGCTGGGTGGGGGGTGTCCCCCCTTCCACCCACACAGCCTGGACTGGGGAGGGGAAGTGGTTGGGTTTTTCTTTTTCTTTTTTTACATTGTGGTCATTCATTTCAATGGTCGCAATGTAAAAAAATCCGGCATGGGGAACCGGTACCGGTACCCCCAAATACCGGAATAATCCGATACTGCCGGCACAGCAAAATACCGGCAGTATCAGATACCGGATGTACCGAACCTCCCACCCCTACTAAGTATGATTACAGTTTGGGCTCCGTCCTTCCAATTTCATGGACAGAATGCTATATGCTGTGCAATACTGATTCCCAGACTTAAAGCAACAGCTAAACAAAGCGAGTGGATGAGATGGAGTTAGGAACTAGGAAATACACAGAGGTAAACTAGTGCATTCTAATTAGAAGGAAGGTTGGTTTGAGTTTGTGTTGTTATCTTTATTTTATTTATTTACTTATTTCACAATTTAATATCCCCCCCCCCCGTCCAATGACAGCTCGGGACAGCTAGCAATAAAACCATAAAAACATAGATTAAAAATATAAAATATAAATAAAACAGTTGAGGCTCGAATAAATACCATCTCCCTTACCAAACACCTGGTAAAACAACTAGGGCTCACATTGACTATGGAAGGAGGGAAAGTCGGGGAAAAGTGGACCTTCACCGGGAGAGAGTTCCACAGCATTGGAACTCTCAAACGTTGCTACCCGAGATACCCGAGGGATGTTGAAGAGGGTGCTCCCGACTGTCTGCAGGACCTGAGGGATGTGGCTGTCTCGCAGGCCCAGACCATACAGGTCTTTAAAGGTAAGAACCAACACCTTGAATCAGGCCCAGAAGACTATAGGCAGCCAGTGCAGAGAGTATATAAGGACACTGGCGTAGAACATCAGCTGCATAAATCAGTGTAGCTCAAGGGGGATTCTCACTTTATTCCAGCTGTAGGTGTGTCCTGGAACAGAGAATTACCAGTGACAGAGAAGTGAAAAGGGATTGGATTTCCTTCTATCAGAGATAAAGTGGCCTAATCAGAAATCATGGATTTGATACCGGAATCACGGACAGGAATGCCTCCAGCTTGTGTTGTGCTGGAGTTCATACTAATGTTCTGGTCGGACAAATGATAAGAATGGTCCCATCCAGCATTGAAGTCTATGGCTTTATCAGTCTAGCCATTCAACTCCATCTATTAGGGAGTGAATGAGAGTGAATTAAAGGACTTTTCTTCTTTGCATACCAGAACAAACCAAGGAGTGCGATCCTTCCACAGAGCATCAGTGTCCTCTGACAGCCCCCTTTCCTACAAATTCCAAAGGAAATAATTTTCAGTGTCCTTGGATCCTTTTCTTCTTCCCTGGGAGGATGTTGAGTAAGTCCAGAATATATATTTTTTCATCTATTTTTTATTCTTACTCTATCTTTCTTCAGATCCTACCATTCCTGACAAGTTTTCTACTCCCTTTCAAAAGGAACACTTTTCTCTTTAATAAAAGTCACTCTAAATAGCAACTGTGATTACAAGCTGTGCCAATCCAAATTTGGAAAATAAGAAACATTTTAAATTGAAATTTACCTTTTTAGGGTGAAAACAGACATGACGCTAACCACCCTTTAACCACTCTTGGTGGTCAATTATGCATGTTTCAGGGCTGCATAGGGCACCAATACAGCCCTGCAACCTGCATAAATAACCACCAAGGGTGGTTAAAGGGTGGTTAGCGTCATGTCTGTTTTCACCCTTAATTAAACTACTTGATTTTATTTCATTTTTGTTTACTTGTGCCATTGAGGGGCATGGGATATTTTTAACTGAAAAGTTTTCTTTTTCTTTTTTGCTCGGGAGGCGTTTTTGGTCTGTTTCTTTCTTGGCTTGGTGTTTTTTTATTTTTTCCTTCTTTTCTCTTCATGATCAGCCTTTGGCTTCTCACCGCCACATCACCTCTCTTGCTTTAAGCTTTCTTTTAGTTTGGGAATTGTATGTGTTTGTTGTTTCCAGATGGTGCATGACTGATCATTGTATGTTTCTCACTTTCTTTTCTATGCTTGCGCACTATAATATCCATGCAGGATAAAAGACGAATAAGGCATTTGGATGCTACATTCATACTAAATTATAAATGAAATAAGACACCCTTTCATCCCTATCCGTTTTCACACAACTTATAAATCGATCTAGTTGCAATTTCCTTTTTTGAATATCATTTTAAATAATATAATTCATTCTTTCATCTTGAAGTGCACAGACTCAAACATTTTTTTAAAAACAAAATGTTTGTTGTTGTTCCCAAAATCATATTGTCTGGGGTTTTCAACAGATTGTGTGTGCATATGATTATTTATATAGCGTCAATAATGTGCCTTGTACAGAACAGTTAATATTAGAGACAGGAGAAGGGGAAGGGTACACAGGGAGAGACAGGGATACATTCATGAAGCTGAGCTGTTATCTAATATCAGTGCACGTACTTAGTTATGTAGGGCTGTGCATTTGGGTTTTGATAAAACTAAAATAAATCAGGAAAAGCCCGTTTCAGCTTCCATATTCAAAACAAGAATACTAGGTCTGTGTATTCAGGTTTCAAGTGAACCAAACATTTCCTGAAAAACATAAATATCTAAGGTCTAACCCCCCACCCCCCCAATGCACCATATATCCAGGTTGGAGGTGGGATGTTTTCTGACTCTCAGTTTAAATGCCTGTTTGGGGAGCCTGTACTGAGGCCTCACTACCTGCAGGGGCTTTCTCAGAACTGCAATCTCCAGGACTGCAGCCAAGCTCAGCCCAGCTAGGGAGAAATGGCGAGTCCTTGGCAGTTTTATTCCCCCCTCCCCCAAACCAGCAACCCCTGCCACAAGTAAGTGACTTCCTCCCCTCCAAGTCATCCCCATGCCTCATTCCCATCGGGAATCCCACTTTCTGCAAGCCAGTGACTTCCCTCGGAGCCACAAAAGAACCCAGGCCCATGTCCCATTCCCTCTCCCGAAGCCAACAACCTCCCCTGAGCCTAGTCCCATACCCTATTCCCCTCCGAGCCAGTGTCCATTCCCCAAAGACAGTAACACTCCAAGCCAGCCCCATGTCTAATTTCCACCATCCTGAAACCAGCAACCTCCCACTCAAGCCAGCCCCATGTTCCATCCTCCCCTCTTCCTGAAGCCAGTGGTCCCTGTTCCATCCTCTCCAAACTAACAGCTAGCCTTGTTTTCCACCCTCCCCCAAACCAGTGCTCCCCTTTTAAAACTGGTAGCAGACTTAGCAGCAATTTTGACTGAGTTTTCCTTTCCTTTATAGACCTGACAAATTGGCAGAGCCTCACTGCACTTCTCTGCCAAAATAACCCTTTTACCGGAATCTGTACTCACTGCATTTTCCACACTGGCAATGATGGGGATAATGCTGTGAATGCAGGTAAAGATACAAGTACAAATAAATATGTTCTGTACAGCGCCAGGTTGTTACTGGCGCTTTATAAATGTTTATTAATAATAATAATAATAATAATAATAAATACAAATACTAAAACCACAAATACAGATAGAGATACAAATACAAATACAAATAGAGATACAAATACAAATACAAATACTTGACCCTGTGCACGGCTCTAGTTAAAAGGGAGGAGTGGGATTATGAAAGACTATGGGCCTTTTCACACAAGATGCCTCCACCCATGGAGGACGCCCGTGGGAATGCTGTGGCGGATGGGTGGAGGTGCGTGTGTGCGCCCACTCTTCACCCATCTCCACCCTTCACCCATGCATGGAGGCATTGAGGAAAATGGAGGTTTCTTCATGCATGGAGATGGGTGAAGGTGGGTGGTGATGGGTGTGTGCCTGTGGGAATGGCCCCACACCCACCTTCACCCACTGTGCCGCACACACACACCACGCACCCATGGGGGCCCTGGTCAGTTTGAAAAGGCCCTAAACAAGGAAAAGCATAAGTGAGCATGCTATGGGGTGAGGAGCTAGGGAAATACTGACAGAAAAATAGGTTTTGAGGAGAGATTTGAAGGTTAGGCGGGAGGGAGCAGAGAGTAATGAAAAAGTTCAGTTTCCACAAACAAAAATTTCAATTTGTGAAAATCAGAATTGCTAACAGGGATGAGACCAGTATCGGGAAGATCATCTGTGCCTCCCACTGGGTTTAGAAATAGCTATTCCAACCTCCAGCAGAACAACTTCCATTTCCTTCTCCCTCTCTTTCCCCGTTCTTCTCCCCACTTTTGGGCATCACTTTCTGCACTACCCACACATCTCATCCCGGGGCAAGTGGAACGCAACACTGTGCTGCTGCTCTTCCCTTCCCCATGGGGGAGGAAGGTAAGGAAAAACCTAGCAGTGCGGAGAAAGAGGGAGGGGAGGAAGCAGAATAGAAAAGTGAAAGATGGGAGTGCTGGAAACCAGAGGTCAGATGGAAGGGAACTGAAGGAACCATTGCTCTGGGGGAGTCCCCTCTCCCGTCCCACCTAGCTGTACTTCTCCTGTTCACCACCCTCAGCAGGGGAGGAGCTGGACAGTGCAAGGACAGCTGGTGTCTCTACCAATGTGTGGAAAGGGGGAGGGTAAAGAAGAATGGGGAAGTACTTGGTGGTGGGGAGGATAAGGGTGCACTCCTTCTTAGCAAAATCCTGATTATGCTTCTGATTGCCAAAAATGAAAATGAAAAATAAGACAATTAAAAAAAATTAAGAAGTTACAGAACAAATATAAATTAGGCAACAGAAATTTAGCAATCCCCACTCCCAAAATTATTGGTTTCCAGTAGCTGAAAGGTATCCACAGCCAATAAACTTTCATTTTTCAAAAATAATTTTTAAATTAGTTTTAAAATGTAAATATTTTTTCCTCCCTTGTAGCCTGTACTGGAAAGACCCCATGATACACTATATAACTGTACAGCTGCAGTCCCCAGACAACTCATTCTGGTGAGGCCCCACTCACATTAATAGGACAGTTCTGGTGTAAGTGCCTTGGAGATTGTGGTCTTTTCCTCCATCATTTGTCCTCACAAAAACTAACCAGATCTTGGTGAATAATTCTACGCATCGCTGTGGCACTTAGGCCCTTTTCACACAGACACTCTAACACTGATCAAATGGGTGTTACATTTTATTATGCATGTTGCAGGGCTGCAGGTGTGCGCTATGGGTGCCCTGCAACATGTATAATAAAATGTAACACCCATTTTTATCAGTGTTAGAGTGTCTGTGTGTAAAGGGCCATAGAAGCTGTAGCTGTTGAGCTCAGGGCTCCATGGCAACAGGTCCTGCACAGACATTGCGTGAGGCACAGTTCCTGCTGAGAGGAATCATCAGGGTCAGCCTTAGAATTCGCTGGGTCCATGGCAAAAATAAAATGCGAGGTCTCCATGCTCTCCCCTGCCTTCCATAGCCCTGTTCCTTTAGCAATTGGCAGTCTGGTGTTTGCTTACAACGGGTGTTAACAGATGAGAGATTAGCTCACTGGAGCCCAGGGTCACTCTCTCCATGGAGCCCGCGTGCAGCTGCCACTCACAGGTTCTATTCAATGAACCAGACAGATGGGCAGGCATTCCTCCATCCCAAGCTCCGCTCCCCCTCCTCTATCACTGAGATGTGGTGTGAAAACAAAAGGGACAGCAGCCCACAATACCCTACAGGAGCCTATGAGTCACCTGCCCATCAGTTCGGTGGCCACCAGATGTTGGCCAACTCCTACCATGGGGCAGGTGGCCAGCTGGTACCAGACACCTTGTCTGGAGAAGGTTAGTGATGTGGCAGGGGCTAAGGCTCATTCAGCCAGGCTTATCCAGGCTAACGTGTTCCCCACCTCCACCCCACCCCTGTCTGTAAGATCCTGGCCAGCCCCACCACATGGCAAAGTCTCCTAGCTCTGTGGACAAGGGCCATGATCACAGCACAGATCCAGCCCATGCAGATCCAGGAGAAGCCATGCAAGCCAACAGCAGCCATTAGGAGTGACCCCAGGCAGAGAGGCCATGCTACTGGCCCTGCTTAAGTCTGGCCCAACAGAGGATAGGGCATTTTTACACACACCTTCAATTGCTGGTCTTTCAATCTTCTGGGTTTACAAGTCCACAAGTAAGTTCTGGGTGCATTCTTCACACAGACACACTGCCCTGAGGCAGTTACTGGATGCATTCTTCACACACACACATGCATTGTCCTGAGGCAGCCTAAAGTAGCCGCAGCTGTAGATGTGAGGGGCTGCCATGGAAACCAAGTGGCCACAGCTGCCTGGAGCAAAGCAGTTTACCAGGAGAACATTTTACACACAAAAGTTCTGGGAGAAGTTCTAAGCAGAAGTTCAAAGAGCCCGATGTTTAAGATCTGGGTGAGTGATTTAGACAAACAGAAAGTTCAGGATGTAACAGCAAACATGCAGGGGAAACGTGTGTGTAAAAACACCCAATGTTGAGAGGGCAAATGCAGACAGAAATAGAGGAAAGACAAGGTAAAGAAGCTGATCAGATTGGAGCATGGCTTCCTTCTCCCTCCCTAGTCTGTTTTCTGAGATTATTATTTTTCTCGGTGAGAATCCAGCTCATTCTCCTCACGTTCTCAGTTGCAAGAATGAGATGAGAACTGAGGTTCTTGTTGAGAAACACAAGAAACCGAGAAACAAGTTTCATTCCTAAGGAATATGGCTAGCTCAGTGGGGAGGTTGTTGGCTTAGGAAGCGTAGAATGGACCATGTATCTGGCTCAGTGGATCACTGGCTGGGGGGAGAGTGGGGAAAGCAGCTGACTGGGAAGTGGGGTGAATGGGATATGTGACTGGTTCATGGAGGGGTTTCTGGCTTTGGGATGTGGCAAAGGAGCATGGGTCTTGCTCAGGGGGAGTCTCTGGCTTGGGGCATTGGACTGGTTCAGGGCCCCGCTGGCTGAGGAGTGAGGGAATGAGATTGCTTTGCTCTCCCCATTTCTCCTGGCTGGGCTGGAGACTGGCATTCTGAGAACACGGTGGCCCCTGCAGGTGTGGAGGGCTCATTGCAGGCTCCCCAAGCAGGCAGCTAATGCTGAGAGTCAGAGAGAAGCCCAGCTCTCAGCTGGATATTCACTGTGTATTTTGGGGGGCAAAGATTGAGACCTCAGATGCCATGTTTTTTTGCGGGGGGGATTTGGGTTCACTAGTAACTTGAGTACACAGCAGTTGTATTCGTATTTGTGATTTGAATCTGGAATCTGAAAAGGGCTTTTGTGTTTATTTGTGCTTCCCCAAACCCGAATGCACAGCTCTATTAAATACATTTATTTTCTAAACAGCAAGAAATGGGCTTTATATGTGTATCTGTATATTTATTGTTTTAAATCATGATGATGGTTATTTATCTGTAAATAAACCTGAATCCTATATTTATCACAATGTCACACCAGATTAAACGTATGGACGAACTGAAAAGGAAGAACTTCACCCTGGCAACAGAGTTTTTCTTCTCCAGACTTTCCAACCCTCCTGAGCAGCAGGTGCTGTTATTCTTTGTGTTTCTGTTGATTTATAGCATCACCCTGACTGGCAACATCCTCATCATAATCATCACGGTAGATCCTGCCCTTCACACCCCCATGTACTTCTTCCTCAGGATCCTCTCTTTCATGGACATCTGCTACTCCACAGTCACCATCCCCAAGATGCTGCTCAACTTCCTGTGGGAGGACAGGAGGATTTCCTACACTGGCTGTGCTACCCAGATGTACTTCCTGCTCTGTCTAGGGGCATCAGAGTGCATTCTGCTGATGGCTATGGCATATGACCGCTATGTGGCCATATGCATCCCACTGAGATATGTGGCTGTCATGAACAGAAAAGTTTGTGTCTCCCTGTTATTGCTCTCCTGGGGGAGTGGGAATGTGGTCTCCATTGTGCAGACAGCCTGGGTGTTCACCTTGCCATTTTGTAGGTCTAGTGAGATTAACTATTTCTTCTGTGACATCCCCCCTCTGATCAAACTTTCTTGCATTGATACCCATATCTATGAATGGCAGCTCTTTGTAGCCACTGTCCTGGTCATTTTTACCCCCTTTATCCTCATCCTTGTATCCTACATCCTTATCATCTCCTACATCCTGAAGATGGCTTCAGCTGAGCGCCGGCAAAAAGCCTTCTCGACCTGCTCCTCCCACCTCATTGTAGTGATGCTCTACTATGGGAGCAGCAGCCTGATTTATTTCAAGCCCAAATCCGTGTACTCAGAGGACAGTAACAAAGTGCTATCTCTGCTGTACACGACCATCACCCCCATGTTAAACCCCATTATCTACAGCCTGAGGAACAAGGAGGTGCAGGGAGCTCTGAGGAGAATGGTGGAAAGGGGGATCAACAGGAAAATATTTATTACCTGAATAGGCTTAGGAGCCTCACTCTGATGCCGTGCTACTGTGAACCTTAAGGGATTCCTTTTGCCGCAGCTCTGATTTTACCTCAGGAGTCGGTGAAACTGTGAGCACATTCCCACATTCAGCAGACCAGCACTTTTTTCTTTTTCCCGCATATTACCTTGAAGTGTGAATGACTCTATGCACTTCTTTAACAGTCCTTGCATTTGTCTTTTAAGCGCATTTGCAAGCGGTCCAAACCTACCTTTACAAAAGCAGGTTTGAAATTGTTGCAGAGTAATAACTGATTCACAATCAGTAAGGACAAATGCAGCTGAAGGTTTAAAAACAGAACTTTACTTAAGCTTTCTCAGGCACAGATCCTTAGTTGCATCTAGCTAGTAAAAAGACAAAATGGAGACTGAGACAAAGGGTGATTTCAGACGTGACGGGGCGAATTCGCCCCGTCACGAAATGAATTTTGAATTCCCCACCGGGATGACCCCATCACGCCGTAACAGACGTGCCGGGGGATCCCGGCGGGGAATTGGGGAGGGGGCGGGGCCGTGTGGCGCAACATGTGGCCGCCCCGCCCCGCCCCTCTGCGCTCCCCGCTGCCCGCTCTCCGGGGAGACGGGCAGGTGGCGGGGCCAATGAGGCCATCGCGTCGGGTCAGATTCGTCACGGCCCGGGATCGTGCCAGTGATCCCAGGCCATGGCGCCCAACCAGATGAGACGCCGGGGTTCATCCCGGCATGGAATTGCATTCGACACGCAGCGGCCTCTGGTCCCGCCGCTTCGGCCGCTCACGTTGCAAATGTAATTCCACACCGTGGTAACATCTGGGGGGAAAGATCCGTTTCCCCCAACAGACGTTACGCGATCACAGCCACCACGCGGAATTGAGCGTGGTTGACTGTGATCTCGTAACGTCTGAAATCACCCAAAGAGAGAGAAGGGAAGAAGGATTGGTTACACAAAGGAATTCAACTGCAAAACCCCATCTCCCTTCCATGTACACAAACTTAGCAGCGCCATCTGGTGGCTCTATAGTCAATTACTGTTCTTAATACAGCCGGCATTAACTTATGGATGTTGCATATACCAACACCCCTTCTCAACAGACAGAAGTTAACCTACTAAACCCATTTTACTTAGTAGCTTTTGGTGACGCTCTCCTGCTAAAGGTTTTGTCAGGGCATCTGCTACCATGTCTTCCGTAGGACAATATTGCATGTCTATAAGTCCTTGTTCTTGCAAGTCTCTTAGGAAATGATATTTCACGTCTATATGCTTGGTCTTCGAGTTTACTCTTTCCGTTTGTGCGAGTACAATACAGTCTTGGTTGTCTTCCAAAATTTGTATAGGGCTGTTCAGTTCTTTTCCCAAGTCTTTGAGCAATTGTCATAGCCAAATTACCTCTTGACTAGCATGCATGGATGCAACATACTTGACTTCTGTTGAGGAGAGTGCTACTGTGGTCTGTTTCTTGCTAGACCAACTTATGGGTCCCCCTCCTAGCAGAAATAGCCAACCACTGGTGGATTTTCTGTCAGAGCTGTCCCTAGCCCAATCTGCATCTACATATCCTGTCAGGTTACATGCAGAAGTTTCAGGTAGCTGCAGTTTAAGGTGTGCGGTTCCCCTCAGGTAGCACATGACCCTCTTTGCCACATTCCAGTCTTTCTGACTTGGTGCTGATACTTTCCTGCATAGGATTCCTATTTCTGCTGCAATGTCTGGTCTAGTGATTGTGGTGATATACAATAGTTTCCCAATTGCGTTTCTGTATTGTCAGTTGTCTGGCAGTTGCATGCTTTGTTCTTCAGTCTCCTTCAGGTGATTAGTTTCCATGGGAGTGCTTACTGCCTTGGCATCTTTCATTCCGAAGCTTTCTAGTAGTTCTTCTATTTTATGCCTTTGGTTGAGGAGATAACTTCCATTATCATTTCTTTCTACTTGTATGCCTAGGTAATGTGTTATGTTTCCTAGGTCTTTTGTCTCAAAGTTTTGATTCAGGGTTTTCATTATTCTGCGGTCATACCCTTCTTACTCATAGCATATCAATATGTCATCAACGAAAATCAATATTAAAAACTATCTGTCATCCTGTTTCCACTTTACTTCTGATGAAATTTTCCTTTGTGAGTACTGTGTTTATTTTTGTATTCTATGCTCTGCCCGCTTGTTTGAGTCCATATATGCTCTTTTTCAACTTGCATACAAGGTCTGGTCTTTCGGTGTCTTTGAATCCTGGTGGCTGTTCCATGTAGATGTCTTCTTTTAGTTCTCCATGTAGGAATGCTGTTCTCACATCCAGATGTTTAGCCTGCATTCCTTTCTCTGCTGCTATGCTCAATAGGGTCCTGATTGTGGTGTACTTGACTACTGGGGCAAACGTTTTGTCATAATCTTTGCCATATTTCTGCGAGTATCCTTTTGCGACTAGTTGTGTCTTGTATCGTTCTGCCTTGCCTTTGGCATTGCATTTTATTTTAAATTTCCACTTACATCCTATGGTCTTTCTGCCCATTGGTAGTGTACACAGTGTCCAGGTTTCATTTTCATGCATGGACTTTATTTCTTCTGTTGCTGCCTTTACTCATTTGTTGTGTTCCCCTTCTGACATGTGTAAGATATCTTCCCATGTTGGTGGCTCAGACAGTCTGTCGGTACTTACTTTGTAGGACATGTGGGTGGGTGGTTTGCCTTTATTTTCCCTGGTAGATCTTCTGATTTTGACATCTGCAGGTGATTGGGTTTGTTCCTGCATCTCAGTTGAGCTTGTGCTGATTTCAACTGTTTGTTCCTTGGTTGCACTCAAGCGATACAGGTGTCCATCTGCATAGGCTCTGGCTAGGACCCTTGTCCCTTTTTGGATTGTGCATTCATTACCCTGGAACATGACGGTGAGCCCTTTCTCTGTTAGGCATTTAACGGATAGGAGTCCTCCCTCTAAGCCAGATATATACAGCACATCCTTTACCGGTATTGCTAGTGTGCCTCTGTGTGGCTTGTTGCAACTTAGAATTCCTTCACCAATACCTTCTGCAGTGATGCTGCTTCCATCAGCGAGATATATCTCTTCTTTATTGCTTGGGTCCAGTACCGTGAAAAAGCTCTTGTCGCTGGTCATGTGACTTGTGGCTCCAGAGTCGACACACCAGTCATGTGATGAGTTGTTCTGTGTTGCTCTAAAACATCCTCTCCACTGTTCTGTGGTTGTGTCACTGGTTGTAGCCTTGGCCCTTTGCGTAGGCATTTGTGGAGATCACCTTTGTTGTTCTGCCTTCCATATGGAGCAGTCTTTCTTAGGTGTCCTCCTTTCTTGCACCAAAAACATGCCCTTATTTCCTTCTTGTGCAATCTGCTGTCTGCAATTCTCAGGGCAGTTTCCTTATCCTGTCCCTGATTGTCCTGCATGATTTCTTTCCTGCGCTGGAATTCATCCATGAGTCTCCCTTTTACAAATTCCAGTGTTAGTTCTGCCTCAGGCCTTGTCTCTAGGGCGTTTATGAGGGCACTGTATGATTCAGGCAGGCTGCAGAGATGTTAGGCCACCAGTGGTTGTCTTTTATCTCTTCACCAATCCCTCGCAGTTGTGCTACCACTTCCAGCATTGAATGTATGTGATTCTGCATCTCCTTCCCTTTACCAAGTCTCATCTGGTAAAGTTTCCTTAGGAGAAACAGCTTATTGTTCGAGCTGGTCCTTTCATGCAGCTTCTGCAGTGCATTCCACATGCCCTTTGCTGTGGCATCACCTCTTATGTGGATTAACTGGTCATCTTCTACTAGCAGGATTATTGTTGCCTTTGCCTGTCTGTTCTTTCTATCCCACTCCCCAGGGTTTGCTGCAGGTCTGTCTGTAGTGATCACCTCCCACTGGTCATCTTTGGATAGGAGCATTTCTTTGAATTTCCACAACTGGTAGTTTGTGTTATTCAGCTTGCAGACTGAAAGCTTTAATTCAGAGCTGCTGGCCAGCTTGCTTCCCTCCCCTCATATTGAGATCCTGGTTCTTCTGCTCACTTACTGTTAGTAGCCTCCTCTGGGAGTTTCCTTTGGGCCTCTTTTCCTTTCAGCTCACTTCCAGTCTCTAGAGTTGTTCTGGGCTGTTCTGAAGAGGTCTGGGCCCATAACCTGTTGCAGAGTAATAACTGATTCACAATCAGTAAGGACAAATGCAGCTGAAGGTTTAAAAACAGAACTTTACTTAAGCTTTCTCAGGCACAGATCCTTAGTTATGTCTAGCTAGTAAGAATACAAAATGGAGACTGAGACAAAGAGAGAGAAGGGAAGAAGAAGTGGTTACACAAAGGAATTCAACTGCAAAACCCCATCTCCCTTCCATGTACACATAAACTTAGCAGCGCCATCTGGTGGCTCTATAGTCAATTACTGTTCTTAATACAGCAGGCACGTGCACCTGAGACTTTGAAGACACCTGAATGTTTGTTTTTCTCCCTTGTCTCTCCCACTGTCTCCTCTCCCTGTCTCCCACTCCTTGTCTTTTAGATTGTAAGCCAAAAGCAGGGACCGCATCTATTTCTATGTTATGTAAAGCGGCAAGTAAACAGCTGGCACTATACAAATGTTTATAATAATAATAATAATAATAATAATAATGAATAATAATAATTAATATACCAACAGAAATGACCCGCATAAATCCTCATGTCAGAATGTCGGTGTCCGCTCTTGTATCATGTCAGTTACACAGCACCCCGCTTCCTGACTCTTGGCTCCACTCCTCTCCCCTCTCTGGGAGCCGAGAGCTGGGAAGTGGGACGCTGTGTAACTAACATGATACTGACTAGGCTAGTCAGTATCATGTCAGTTACACCGCGCCTCACTTCCCCGGCTCTCAACGCCGCTTCTCTCTGCTCTCCAAGAGCCAGGAAGCGGGGCGCTGTGTATACATTAAAATGCTGCTTCCTAAATGCAGTCAATTTCAAAATGCATTTAAATAACCCTAGTGTGAATAGTGCCTGGGTTTATTTAAGTGCATTTTGAAATTGACTGCATTTAGGAAAAGCAGCATTTTAATGTATGCGTGAATGCGCTCTCAGACTGAGGAGTCAATAAAGGTTAACTCAAGCATGCCATTATTGTGAAACAACTGAGGGAAATCTTTAAAAATGGTCATTTCCCCCTTTTTCATCAAAAATAGACATTTTGACCCCAAAAAAGTCAGCAAAATTTTAAAAAGTACTTTGCCAAAAATCAAATGAATACACCATTTCCCACTTGCCATCTTGGTCATGATTTTAAGACAGGATCATATGGAAAACAGAACTCTGAAAAAGGCATTTGACAGAGACCAAATTAACCTCAGGCCCATAAATAGTGAACAATTTCTGTGAGATTATGGGTGTGGGTGGGTGTGTCTCAGTCTTTGACTAAAATCACGCAAGAGCAATGCAATAAACTTGGATTTGTTTTGAGAACTGAGGCTTTTGATGACGAAACAGACTCTTCATGGATTAAAGACTCTTGGACAAAGAGACAAACTGAAATCTTTTCCAAAACAAGTCCAAGTTAGGCTCTTTGTGAGGACCGCACTGAAGAGAGACACACAGAAAGTTCCACTGTTACTACGTAGTTGGCCAAGGATAACCAAGTTGGGCAACGGGGTGTGAAAGTCAAAGGACCTTCAAGGGAAGTGGGGCTTGATTGTGTTCTGTGTTCTATAGCAACCCTGATTGCTCTCTTGGTGTTCTATCGAGATCATGAATCCGCTGTCGCTGCCTTCTGGATAGAAGCTTGGACGGTTTGTTCCAGCACCTTGCCAGGGAGTAGAAATGTTTATGGTTGCATTTTTGTCTAGGAGTTTCATCTGTGTGATCTTGTGCTCCATTTAGGAGCTAGAGCCATTGATATATCTGTTAATTGGTATTAGTTGAATGTTACCAGGCCGTCTAATGTTTAAATAATGAGCTCATTGTCCGGGGATGAGTATGGATTTATGGAAATGTTGGTGCTGTTTTATTTTTTGCATGATTGTATTTTTGTATTGTTTTTATTTTAAGTTTGATAAGACCTATTGGTAAAATCCATCAAAAGTATTGGTGTCAAACCTGCTTGAACCTCAGACCACGGTGTCTCCAGGTTTGGATGAAGTTCCTGTATCATCCTGATTTCTTTCCCGCCTGCCTGTCCATTATATTGGATGACACTGCTAGTAGGAGGGAGGGAGAAGCCTTGCCTTGCAATCTTGTAATGCCTCCTATTCCCTGGTCATGTGCTGAGGGCAAGAGCCTTCCTGCAGGCTTGAGAGACCCTGCTTGTCTGCCAGCATGTGTGCCTGCTGCTGCCCTGATTGACTGGAAGAGACAGACACTACGGATGTCAAAGTGATGACCCCTCCAGCTCCCCAGTCTCCAGTTACCGTGTGATCAGGTGTCTGTGGATGAGGGTCTTTTTCTGACTTTGACCTGAAGTAACAGCCTCACAGTCACTGTAGAACTGACTGTAACAAATCTTCTTCCCTTTCTCCTTCTCCTTTTCCTGTGTCTGTTTGTGCATTGGAGTAAATTGAGGCTGAAACGATGCTTTACAAATGAGCTGAAATGTCTTGAATGCACTATATTACCTTGTGGTATCAGAACTATAGTCAAAGTTCTTGCTGTGAATCAACTTGCATTGCCCTGGTCACTCCAAACTGAAAACAAAAATATTTTTTGAAGCCGATCTTTATTCTGGCATGTAGCTAATAAAGGGAAACGGTTAGCATCTTGTGTGGTTTATTCAGAAGTTAAAGCAGGAGTCTCTGAAGTAACAACTCTAAATCCCAGCAATAATGGGAGTGGGTTTGTGTGATATTAATTCACTTTCTCGTCAAAACGCAATTCAATTTGGCTAACACCTAGAGCAGTGGCTTCCAAAATTTTGAACCTCGCCCCCATTTACACTTGTCTGTCAAAGCGGAGGTCCCTTCACCACGCATTCACACAAACCTCTTTCTACTTCTCTTCTTCTTCCCACTCTCCTATTTCTTCCACCTCTTTTCCTCTTGTTCTTTGACTTGTTATCCCCCATGCCTAGGGTGGCCACATCTCCCCTTTAAAAGAGGATGCTTATGAAAAATACATGTTTCAGGACTGCACTGGAACCAATGCAGCCCTGCAGCATGCATTTTTCATAAGTGTCCTCTTTTAAAGGGGAGGTATGGCCACCCTACCCTTGCCACCCCATTATTTTGGAGATCCTCCCTAACTCAGTGAGTGTGGAGCTAGGAGTTGGCTAGCAGGGGTCCTTCTCTCCCCCCGCCCAACTCCTTTCACACAGAGACTGGAGTGGGGGGGGTGGGGGGCTGTCTTCCAGTCTGAGAATCTAGGCTCTAGAGCATCAGTCTCTTTCTTCTGTGCCATTGTTTATCCAGTACCCATCCCAGCTGTAAAGACTTGACCCCATCTCCTTCCCAGAGTGGAGAATAGCACTCATAAGTCTTGGCTCCCATCCCCACTCTGCACTAAACCCCACTCCCTTCTCAGAGCCAAGAAGAAAATACAAGGCTTCCAGTTGCTGGGTGGATCCTTCTGCTCATTAAATGTAGTCCTGAGGGAAATACAGGATAGCAGGGGAGAGGCTCTGGCTGGGAGTACAATGTGGGTTCAGGGTTTGTGGGGCATGAAGTGTTTATGGGATGGTTTGGGAGTACAGGGTCGGGTGGGTGGGTGGGTGTAGGGTATTCAGGGGCAGGACATTGGGGCATGGAAGTATAGGGCAGGTGGAGGCAGGGTAGGTGGGACAGTGACTGGCTATGGGGAAAGGGGGTGCAGGGTACGTGGGACACATCTGGGGACCCCCAGGATTGCACGAAGGAAAGAATTCGGGGTTCCCTCGAGTCTATCCAGGGCAGTCACGCCCCATACTGCAACTGTGTAAAGTAGTTGTGATGTTACCTTTGCCCCTGTCTCTGAATGATTCTGCATGTGCTATTTACCTGAATAATGAAAGTCTTCAAGTGGGAAACTTCAATTGCTTATCAAATTTGGACCCTTTATCAAATCTTACTTCTCTCTGACAAAGATGATTCTGAAGGTCTGTGATACAATCCTTTCAAATTTTATGTAAAATGATAGACAAAAAAAAATGTTACAGCCAATAATGCATTTACAAATAAGTTGCTTATAACATAATAATCTTTTATCCAAACCTTCTGAAATTCTGCAGAAATCATACTCTTAGAGCAGGAGTTTCTTGCCTAGTTTCATTAGGATCAGATCGAAGGCAAAGACAATACAGCCAGGAATGTGTATGCAGATTTTTGTAAAATAAAGAATTTAAACTGCTTATATAATTGCATCCCTTTATCCAATCTTTCTGACATTTGGCACACAGAATGCCATCTATTGACAGTATAATACTACAAAGTATAAACGTTTCAGTCACAAATGTGTTTTTCAGGTTTTTCCTATTAATTCATAACAACAAAATGATTATTTTTCTGTTTTTCCTTATGTTCTTTCATTTTCTTTATTCAATAATGAAAATAAAAATCCATATTTTGTTTTTGTTATTATAATAATGAAAACAAAATGCACACCATTAGTTACAAGAAATCCCACAGAACGAGGCAGGTTTGTGGAATATGATACAGATTCATGTGCTTGTTGTTTTGTCAGCTGGTTCCAACAGACGTGGGTTGGACAAACCACCACTTTATGAATTCACTTCCCCAGCATATTCATGCTAATCTGAAAAAGCCAAATGCTAAACAAATGGAAAATTTCCAAACCTCCTTCTTTTCATGGAATTAGCATGCAGCCTTTGGCTATGTCCTTACCCCTTCATCTCTTCCTTAGCCTGCATCCTGCTATTTCTGACCTGCTTTAGTGGTCCTGAGCCAGCCTTGCTCCCACTCCTACATGATTCTGTGATTCCAGTTTCTTCCAGGAATGATCAGGCATTTTACACCTCCTGCCTCACTCCCCCCTGCCCTCCTTGCCAGGCTCCTTCTTAAATTCCTGCCTTGCCACGTCCTGCTCCCTGGCATGTCTTCCTGATTTACCACTTGCCTCACTCCCACCATGACTAGGGATGAAATCAGAATCAAATTGGATTCTCTGAAGATATTCTATAAGATTTTGGCGGGATCCAACATCTCTCTGAAATCTCGGCCCTGGTACAAAATCTCGCAAGATGTCTCACAAAAGAAAGAAAGAAAGAAAGAAAGAAAGAAAAAGAATTCGTGTGCATGTGCAAATTGGCCACTGGGGCCATTTTCAGCATGCCCAGCCCTTGAAGGGCAATCATTCTGTGCATGTGTGGTGCTGTTGTGCATGCGCAGACTGACATCCCTTTTCCACATTGGCAGTGTTGCTGCTGGTGCCTTTTTGGAAAAGTGCTGTGCATGCACCGAACAGCCCCGGCAGCCATTTTGAGCATGCATAGTGAGTTTTTTATTCTATCCTCTTTTTTTTAGGACCTCTCTTTCCCCCCATCCCTGTGCGGAGAAGTTGAGCAGGGACAGAGGGACCCAGCAGCTGAAGCAGTCCCAGTGAGTATACAGGGCCTTTTGCAAACCAGGAGTCAGGGTTCACAAAAACCCTTCCTGGCTCTTTTCATTTGAGGGCTGTCCGCAACATTCTTGCTTGTCTTGGCAAGAATCCGATTCTCAGCTCATTCTCGTTTGCAAGAAAGAGTCAAGCACCCTGATTCTTGTTGAGAAATGCAAGAATTGAACAAATGAGTTTCAGTCCTAGCCATGACACAAGTTTGCCACCTGAATGGCCCTCAGTGCGGTCCCCTGCCTCAACCCCTACCTCAGCCTTGTGTTTCTCCCTGCCTTGCTTCCTTCCTCATCTCCTGTTTTGCCTAGACCTTTCCTCTCTCACTCCCTGTCTTGCTCCCTGCTGTATTCCTGATTCATGCCTTCCTGACTTAGTTATTCTCTCTTTTTCTTGACCTCTTCTGATCTCCCTTCCCCCTCTCCTTATCCCTTGCATGAATCTCTGTGTGGCCTCCTGGCTTGTCCCTTGTATAGCCTCCTGAGTCACCATCTGTTACAGGTAGGGGTGTGCAGCAGGCACATGATTTGTTTTCATAGCTGTTCTCCTTTCCATTTACAAAAAAAAATGTTTTTTGGGGTGGGAGGGGTAATAAGCAAAAACATTTGTTTTCTTTTTTGTATGTTTGTTTGATTAATTGATTTTATTAAAAATAATTTTAAAAATTAAAATTAAAACACATGTGCAACATATGCATGTGTGCCCTTTTCCAAAATGGTGCTGGCTGCATCAGTGCCATTTTGGAAAAGGGCAGCCAGTCTGTGCATGCCCAAAACTGTCCGGCACATGTGCAGGTCGGCTGCCTTTTTTCAAAATGGTGCCAATGCCTCCAGCACCATTTTGGGACTTGGCCTGCACATGTGCAGGATGGCCCCAGTGGTCATTTTGCATATGCATAGTGATTTTTTAATTATTATTTTTATTTTTTATCATTGTAACAAAAACCAGACACTTTCCCCTTTCGTTTTAGTCCATTTTCATTACCCTGTCTGTCATTTCTGTGTTCTAATTACTAAAACAATCAGGGCTTTATTTGTATTAGTAATTTTTTAAAAATGAATTGCACAGCCCAAGTTACAACCCTGATCATAGAAAGGACTTTGGTCTTGTGGTTCGTCTTCCAACTGGGGAGGCCCCTAATGCCCAAGCCTTAAGATGGCACCAGTTCTGTCATCAGCATAAGTTCTCAAAGGGTCACTGCAAACACTCACCACACACAGTTGTCCTGTACAACAGGCAGCTTTATTCTTCAACATATACAGTCCAAAATATATCAGTCAAACACAATGGGGGCAATCCAATGGACCATGTACGCTGAACCCCACCTGCACCACACGGCCAGAACGCCCGCGTGCGCAGCACAGCCGCGCTGGGCAAAGGCGAAACCCGTGCCGATGCAAGCCCCTGAGCCAACACACATGACGGCCGGGGGGAATGGGGCAGGATCGGCACAGGTTGCGCATTTGCCTCGCATGGCTGTGCTGCGCACATGGTATTTGTGCACACCTCAGCGCAGGTATTCTGGCCTGAGAACTGCACCTACGGGCAGCATACACAGGCTGTTGGATTGCTCCCAATGCCGTTAGTTTACAGGGTGGTCCCTCCTTCAGCCCCAGACCTCAAATCATGGGCAAGGCACTTGCAGGCTCCCACTCTTCTTGCAGTCCAAACAGGTCCCACCCTGGGGGCTTGAGCCTTCAGGAGTCCATCCCAGCTCTAGGCTCTCCCTGATGATCTCTCTAGGCTCAAGCTGCTGCTCAGCTCACATCTAATCCCCTGTCTGGAGTCAGCCCACACGTGGGCTAATTAACCCTTGACTGGGCCTCGGGCATTCATGGGGACAGGACCTCTGGAGTGGGTGCTGCTGCAGCTCACCCTGTTACATAGGTCAAGTAACAGTAAGCAAACAAACAAACATGCAAAAGAGAGAGAAAGATAAACATTTTTTTCCATTACTAGCAAACACAGAGATCATTCAATTTTGATGAATCAAAAACAGTAAAAAATCCCATCTTTTTTCTTTTAGTCCAGGTTTATCTAGATCATTCTTTATATTCTATTCATATCCTCCAAAGCATTTGCAACTCCTCCCAGTTTTGTGTAGTCTAGAGATTTCACGACTAGCGTTGGGACCCCGGGGTAAATACCGGATACCGGATTTACCGGTTTCCGGTTCTCAAAGAACCGGATTCCCGGATTAAATCCGGTATACCGGTACCGGTTTTATTTCATTGAGTTCAATGGGGCACTGTGTCCCCATTGAAATCAATGAAATA
>QEPC01001840.1:1388514-1406134 GCA_003113815.1 Sphenodon punctatus
TTGTAACCAAGCCAAGCACACGCACCTGAGACTTCGCATCCGCCTGAATGTTTGTTTGTCTTCTCCCCTGTCTCTCCCACTGTCCCCTCTCCCTGTCTCCCCCCCCCTTTGTCTTTGTCTTTTAGATTGTAAGCCACAGGCAGGGACCGCGTCTAATTCTATGTTCTGTACAGCACCAGGTCATACGACTGGCGCTATATAAATGTCTAATAATAATAATAATAATAATATTCTGTTGCCAAATCCTGTTGCTTGTCTCTGCACAACATTGCTAAGATTTGCCCTTTCCTCACTGTTTCCTCCTAAAACCCTTGTCCATGCCCTGGTCATCTCTCGCCTTGACTATTGCAAGCTCATTCTCACTGATCTTCCTTGCTCCTCTCATTTCTGTTCAAAACTCTGCTGCCAAGATCATTCACCTTACCTGTTGCTTTGACCATAAACAGCCCCTCCTCTCCTCTCTCCACTGGCTCCCTCTTCCTGAACGCATTCTGCACAAACTCCTGGTTTTTACCTACAAGGCTCTTCATGACCTTGCTCCCTCCTATCTCTCAGCACTCATTTCCCTCTACACTCCTGTCTAGGAGTTCCGCTCCTCCTCTGCCACCACCCACATCTGCTCATGGCTCCCCTGCTCCTCTACACACATCCGTCCCTTTTCCCTGGCAACCCCTCATGCCTGGAACTCCCTCCCTGAACAGATTCGCTTGGCTTCCTCCCTCCAAATCTTCAAATCCCTTCTCAAAACCCACCTCTTCCATCAAGCTTTGCCCCCTTTCTGACTTATCCTGAATCAACGTATCATGTGTAACATTAAATGAGTAACTATACCCTTGTAACTAAGCCAAGCACATGCACCTGAGACCTCATGAGTTCGTGTGTGTATTATTGTCACTTCCTCTGTTTTCCCCCTCCTTTGTCTCCCCCCACTTGTCTCTCTTAGATTGTAAGCCCACTGGGGCAGGGACCGTGTATCTTACAATTGTAAAGTGCCAGATACATTGCTGGTGCTACATAAATCCTTATTAATAATAATAATAATAATAATAATTAATAAATAACAACATTCTCTTAACTATTGAGTACAACTTTTTAGAACATGATAGGATTGCCACCTTTGGTCATTTTTTACCTTACACTTCCATTTTGGCCTATGGGAGTGTCAGGTAAAAAAAACCCACCTCAGGTCGCAACCCTAGACCACGATGAATCCACTAATTCCATCCAACCTACATTTCTCCATCTTTCTTATGAGAATATCATGTGGAACTCTGCCAAAACCTTGCTGAAAACAAGAGATGACATCTACTGGGACAACCAAGTTAGTTACCTTATCAAAGAAGAAAACTAGACTGGTCTGGTCTGGTTTTAACAAATCCATGTTGGTTACTAGTTATCACTCCCTTTTCCTGAATTCTACCATCTACAAACAATTAATCATTTAAACGAGTTCCTTTAAACAACATTATTTCAACTTTTCTGAATTCCACGGATACCAGTAACTTTCCTGAGAGATTTTCTCAGAGCCTCCTTTACTTCTTTGTTTCTCAGGCTGTAGACAAGGGGATTGACCAATGGAGTGAGGATTGTGTAGAAGAAAGAGAAGATTTTGTTGAGATCTCTATGGGTGCTAGTGCTGGGTAAGACATAGACAATCATTAGAGACCCATAGAAAAGTACAACAACGATGAGATGGGAGGAGCAGGTGGAAAAGGCCTTTTGCCTCCCAGTGGTGGATGGGATTCTCAGGATGGTGGTGATGATACAAATGTAGGATGCTAGCGTTATAAGAAATGATGGCAGAATGCCAATGGAGGAGTTAATGAAACCTGCAAGCTCAACCGCGTTGGTGTCACCGCAGGCGAGTCTGATTATGGGGGTTAAATCACAAAAGAAATGGTCAATTTCATTGGAGCCACAGAAAGTTAGTTGCAACACCAGCAACATTAGGATAGTTATAATCAATGATGCAATCATCCACGATCCAGCAACCAGCTGGATACAAGCTCCGTCATTCATAAGGGATACATAATGCATGGGTTTGCATATGGCTAAATACCGATCATAAGACATAGCAGCGAGGAGGTAACATTCTGTAGCAGCCAGAATGCCAAACGCATAGAGTTGTGCAATGCAGCCTCTAACAGAAATGGTCCTGCCCCCAGTCAGGAGGTTGGCCAGCATCTTGGGCAAGATGGTTGAGCTGTAGCAGGTCTCCAAGCAGGACAGGTTCCCCAGGAAGAAGTACATGGGGGTGTGAAGGTGCTGATCAGTCACCGCTAGCACAATGATGAGGAGATTTCCCACCATGGTGGCAATATAGATTACAAGGAACAGAAGGAAGAGAGGAATCTGCAGATCCTGGAGTTCCTCAAATCCCACAAGGATGAATTCTGTGACAGTTGATTGGTTTCTCAACTCTGCCATGGGTTACATCTAAGAAAACGTCAACATTTTTAGACACGATCATGCAAATGTAGCAATTTTACTTATGTCAATAAGAAAAATGGCATGATTTTTAAAAAAGAAAACACTAAAAAAACAAACCAACCAAATCCCCTTCCTTCAATAAATAGACATCCAATTCCAGGTTGTACGATGGTCAGTTATGGCTACCACAGAGGTGAGGACAGAGGCATAGCTATTATGGTGCAAGGGGGCACAGCTGTCCAATCTCTTCTGAATGACTCATTTCCTAGGAGATCCAAAGGAAATGAATGACAAAGGAAACAATGGGCGGTTTCACACAGACACTCTAACACTGATAAAATGGGTATTACCTTTTATTACACATGTTGCAGGGCTTCAGGTGTGCTCTATGGGTGCCCTGAAACTTGTATAATAAAAGGTAACACCCGTTCTCAGGATGGTGGTGAAAGGGGGCCAATTAGGTATGTAATACAGCTGAAATGAGTAGTGAATTTATTACTGTGAGTAATATCCACTATTTTTGGGTAGCCCTTCAAGTACCTGATCCTATACCTGCAATGGGAATGAGTCCTTGCTTACCTGTGTTGGATTTTAAGTGGACGAAACTGTGTGTGTGAATGCCCACTAACGATGTAAGGAAGAAGGTTCAGGTGAGCAGAGAGCAGACTAGAACTTAGGACCCTTGACACAGCTGGACCACAGCAAAAGGGCCCTTTAAAGGCACCAACGATAAACTCCTTATATGACCAATATACAGTGTCCATTCTCATGACCAAAGTCAATAGGGCCAGCTAGTGGATGCTCTGGTGGCTTTCCTGGTAGAGCTGTGAAAAGAAAGCTGAAAAATTGGCGATTCAAGACTCTTATAAGGAAACAAAACTACATAGACACCTCCAAGAATCCATTGGTGGAGGGGAAAACCTGTCAGTCTCTTGTTCTTAATAATGAAGGAGCAGCTCCTATTTTCACAGCTCAGATGGCATCCTCCATCCATTAGAGACAACAAGAGCTGAGAGTTAATTTTGTTAAAAAAGGTAACAGGAAGAAAACACAATGCTGGCGAGAATCCATGACCCACCAAGCATAAAACTTAGCTACCCAGCCACAGCACAACTGCACCCATAGCACCATTGCATTCTTCTATCTAGCTTTCTGAGCCACTATATAGAGGCTTTCCCCTGCTGGTTGACTGAAACCCTCCAACTATTTATTTATTTATTTATTTATTTATTTATCACATTTTACCCCCACCCTTTTTCATAGACTCAGGGTGGCTTACAACATTAAAAATATAAAATACAAGAAAACATTTAAAAATCTCTAAGAACCGCAAAATCACCCCGACCCCCCACTCACCCCATTCTTTATCCCAACCTACTGCCCATCAATCTTCGTCTCCAACCCCCCCTCCCCAATCCCTCCGTGCCAAACACCTGGCCAAACAAAAAGGTGCTACATCTCCTCCGGAAGACGAACAGGCTTAGGTGAGCCTCCACCGGGTGGGAGTTCCATAATGGTGGGGCAGCCACCAATACTTTCTTAGCATTTCCTCTATAGCTCTGTTGGTAGACTAGAGTACAGGAGACGTATAGGTCAAGGCTTTAAATCTGCATTGTGTGGTAAGATGAAGGGATAGTTTTTACTTGGGAAACAATAAAATAGGGTTTGCCTCCTGTGTGCTGGATACTGTCATGGTTTCTTTGCCTATAGACGATAATCATAGAGACACTCAGAAGGAAAATGTGAGAGAGATTTTGACTAGCTTTAACTTATCTAAAAAGAGGACCAGAATGTTTTACCTTTGGAGCAAATACATTGGCATCATTTCATTCAAGGTGGCTAAACTGTGGTTCAGGAGCCACATGCAGTGCCTTGGCAGTTCAAGTGTGATTTTTGGGCAGGGCTGGTGTTACATCCCAAGCTGCCTTATTAACGGTCCTGTATCTTACATCACTCACCCAAGACGCAGCAGATAAACTGCCGATGCTTCTCACAATCTCAGCAATCAGCACCTCAGACCACCGACTCTGCCAGTCAGAGCAACCCCATAAAACTCTTGGGGTTCCAAAATTTGGCAACCACTGCTTTAAACTGAATCACCAATCTTTTAATTTAGCTCCCTTATGCTACAGCAAATTCCCTAGTCCTGTTGCTGGGCTTCAGGTGTTGTGCCATGAATACATTGTCAGAAGCTGATCTCTTTCTTGAATCCTTATTTATTCCTTGAGTGAGAAGGTGAAGTCCCCGAGACCCTGTTAATGGGTTCCTTCAAGTGCAAAGAAAGCAAACTGAATTATACTATGTAGACATCCAAACTGGTTACATCCACCTTGTTATCTGAGCATGGAAGTAACTGGGAGAGAGAACAACATCCAACCCCCAAGGGAAATGAGTGATTTAAAAAGAAAAGAAGAAAAAAAAAAAGTCAACCTTCTAATCATTAGGGATACAAAAGAAATATGCCAGAAAAGGGAGAACTGTCATCCCTGAAGTCTATTGTTGTGCTTAGGAATAAGGGTCATATAGGTCCATGTTGTAACTGAAATGAGCTCAAACACTCAGGGGACTCAACCAAGTGATCAATTTGTGCCAAAGTGTTCGTTTGAAAAAGAATTAAAAAACTAGGGCTAGACCCACGACTAACACCACCCCATTGACTTGAACAAAGGAATGGTGATTTACACCAGGCAGGGATCAAGCCCTATTCATTATTACAGCAACACAGTTTTACACCAGCTGGGGATTTGGCCCCTTGACTCTACTTGTCTGGCACTGATTAAATGATCCTATAATTTCCCACCAAATTCTCTGTTCAGTTTAGAAATCACACTTCTTGACTTGTTTGAACGTAGTAATTTTTAAAGTATTGGTTTAAATTAAGTTTTTGTTCTTGATCAGTCAGAATAATAAAACACCTACAGCAAATTTAAAAGGGTTCCAGAGCTGACCTCGGAAACTGCAGACTAGTGAATCTGACATCGGTAGTGGGCAAATTCCTGGAGACCACTGTAAAGAATAGCATTATTGAGAACATTGACAAACTCAACCTGATGTCGGAGCCAGCATGATTTTTGTGAAGAATAGAATCAATGGGTCCTTACAAATATGATGTGGGCCCAGTTCAGTCAGCTCTAGCCTGCTTGGGCCAGCATCAACCCCACACAACTTGTGGGCTCGGTTCAAACCCTGGCAGGGTTGGTTGCGCAAAAACTTTACTAAACTGTATACTTGGGTTTAGCATGAACCAGACCCACAGTCAGGCCCCTGAAGCTGTCCAGGTGGGCTAGAACTGGGCAAACCGGGTGAGTACTCCTGTTTGCATGCCCGCCCAGCCCAGCATCTGGGGGGCACCATGGCAGCCAGCTATGGCTGCCTACTATTGGAAGCCATGGCCACTTGTCATGGCAGGGGACGGAGTGCTGGACGCAGCACGGGCACATGACCAAGAGGCTGCATGTCACTCCCCACTCGTCGGAAAGAAGAGAGGTCCAGGGTCAGGCGGACCTCCACCAGGAGGGAGTTCCCAGAGGTGGCTGGTGGGTTTGAGGCTGGAGGGACAGTAAGGCCGGCAAGCCTAGGGGCAGAGTCAGAGCAACGGTAGGCAGAGCCAGGGCAACTACCGAGCCAGGCAACTACCGAGCCAGGTGGAGCCAGGGCAACGGTAGGGGCATAACCCAGCAGCAAGGAGTTCCCAGGGTTAACATACAAAACACAGTTTGCATGCACATCAAGCTTAAAATAAATAATTTATAAACCCAAAACGCAGGCACTCATCCTTGTAAAGCACCCAAGTCGCAGCCTGAGTCCAGTAGTTCATGATACTGAGGAGGACTGAGAATGCCATGCATTCTACATAACCATGCAAGATTATCTTTGGTCCCATTTAAAACCACAGACTGAAACCCACCAGTCACCGTTTTTACACCAGATCAAGGATTGCAACAAAACACAGTTTACATGTGGTTTCTGTGTGGTTTTTTTTTTTTAAAAAAAATTGTGATTCATGGGGCTTTAAAGTGGGGTTTTGGGGGTTTGTTTTTTTACATTGCGGCCATTCATTTCAATGGCTGCAATGTAAAAAAATCCGGCACAGGGAACTGGTCCTGACACTAGGGTACCGGTACCAGTTCCCTGTGCCGGATTTTTTTACATTGCAGCCATTGAAATGAATGGCCGCAATGTAAAAAAACAAACCCCCAAAACCCCACTTTCCCTTTCCCTCTCCCATCCAGGCTGCGCGGGTGGAAGGGGGGACACTCCCCCCCCCCCGCCCAGCCTGGATTTTTTAAATTTTAATTTTAACCCGAAGTCTGGCTGCTAGTGCGGGCTCCAGGCTGCTGCCGTGTTGGCGGAGGCGACCCAGAGCCTGCACCAGCAGGTACTAGGGCGATCCCTGGGGTGGGGGGTGGTTTAACACCCCTAACCCCAGGGATCACCCTACCCTCCCGCCCAGCCTGGATTTTTTAAATTTTAATTTTAACCCGAAGTCTGGCTGCTAGTGCGGGCTCCAGGCTGCTGCCGTGTTGGCGGAGGCGACCCAGAGCCTGCACCAGCAGGTACTAGGGCGATCCCTGGGGTGGGGGGTGGTTTAACACCCCTAACCCCAGGGATCACCCTACCCTCCCAGATCGCCTTACTTGCCCTCTGAGTGGCGGCGGCAGCAGCAAGGCGCGGGTCCGGCTTCAGCACTAGTGGCCAGCTTCAGCGCTTCACTAGGCCTTCTGGGGAAATTCCAGGTTTCCCCGGAAGGCCTAGTGAAGCTCTGAAGCCAGTCACTAGCACTGAAGCCGGATCTGCGCTGTGCTGCCGCCGCTGCCGCCACCGCCGCCACCCGGAGGGCAAGTATGGTGATCCCTGGGTGGGGGGTAGGCTGATCCCTGGGGTGGGAGGTGTTAAACCACCCCCCACCCCAGGGATCACCTAGTACCTGCTGGTGCGGGCTCCAGGTTGCCGCCGCCAGTGTGGTGGCGGCCCGAACCCCGCACTAGCAGCCGGACTTCAGGTTAAAATTAAATTTAAAAAAATCCAGGCTAGGCAGGGTGGGTGGGGGGTTGTCCCCCCTTCCACCCATGCAGCCTGGGAGGGGGACGGTGGAGGTATTGGTTTTTTTTCCCCCCATTGATTTCAATGGGGACAGTTCCCCATTGAAATCAATGGGGAAAAAACGGTACCGGTATATCGGTTTTAATCCAATAAACCGATTTTTTATAAACCGGTAACTGGTAAAACCAGTAACAGTTTTTTTGCCCCAAGTCCCACCCCTATTTAAAATTCCTGCCCAACACACACACACACACTCAGCAGAGGCAAGAATACTGCTTCAGAAAGAAGGAACTTGCTGCATGTGTGTTGGAGGGCAGCCCCACCTTGTCCCCTCCCCGCCCAGCCCCACCCCCTCTTCAATACCCTGAGTCTGCAAAATTGTCATCTCATCTTTCTTATACACCATCCATGACAAAGACAGAGTGGGGAAACCAAATGGCCCACAGAGTTCATCCTCCTGAGATTTTGGGATTTCTATATAATGTGGATTCTTCTTTTCCTGGCTGCTCCTAGTGACTAGGGAAGAAGAGGTTAGTGACATACCTGAAATGTTTGTGTGTGGCTCAAATGTTGTTTGGGTCATAAGAACATAAGAAGTGCCATACTGGGTCAGACCAATGGTCCATCTAGCCCAGCATCCTGTCTCCGACAGTGGCTAATCACGGTGCCTTGGGAGAAGCACTTGACAGGTCACAATGGGGGATCCATTCCCTGTTTTTTCCCCCCAGCTCCAATCATGTTCCTTGATCCTGACTGGCAAATAGCTGCTAATGGACCTATCTTCCAGAAACATGTCCAAACCTCTTTTAAACTCAGTTATAGTACTGACCCTAATTACCACAGCCTCTGGCAGTAGATTCCACAACCCAATTACACACTGAGTGAAAATATATTTTCTTTTATTTGTTTTAAACTTACCACCCATGAGTTTCATGGAGTGTCCCCTAGTTCTAGCCGAGAGGGTAAATAACTGCTCCTTGTTTATTAGTTCCACATCACTCATGATTTTAAAGACCTCTATCATATCTCCTCTCAGTTGTCTCGTCTCTAAACTGAAGAGCTCCAAGTGGAACTCCTTGCTGCTGTTTTTGTGGTGGTGAGGATAATATGGTTGGCTTAAGAAATGGTTTCAGTGGTTTGCTTTTGCTTGTTGTGTGTTTGCCGGTGCACAGATGGTTTCCCCCCTCGTCCCCCAGGCATGTATCAAGGGCGTGGCCATTTTCTGTGGCACCACTGGCCGTGGCTACTCTTGGTTAAAATTGGTCCCTTTCCTGTTTTACATGTAAATTGTCTGCTTACTGTTTTCTGGGTGGGGGACCTAGGGGCTTGGATGGAAAAGGGTTTCCAATCCAATCTTTGCTGGAATGTTCCTTGCATTTTAAAAGTGCCCCGCCCTTTGCAGTTTGGTGGGATGTTGTAAGTAGAGACAAAATGGCCTCAGTCTCTCTAGCAGAGAGGCTATTTTGTGAATTTGTGGGTCTACTGGTCATGGCTACTGTTTTTTAAAATTGTCCCTCTCTTTGCTGTTTCACTGCTGCTGGAAAGTAATTTGCTTGCAATGCAGGCCTGCAACAGGCAAACTTTTTAAAAAAGGCCTGTGTGCTTGGACAGGCATTTGGCTGCCAGGGATAGGGTGTAGCTACTAGGGATGCTGGTCTGGATGGGACTGGTTTGGTGGCAATGCAGCCCTGAAACTGGTCAAATTTTTAAAAAAGATCTCTGTGCTTGGACAGGCGTTTGGCTGCCAGGGATAGGGTGTAGCTACTAGGGATGCTGGTCTGGATGGGACTGGTTTGGTAGCAATGCAGCCCTGAAACTGGCCAATTTTTTTTAAAAAAATCTCTGTACTTGGACAGGCATTTGGCTTCTGGGGAAAGAGTGTAGCTACTAGTGATGCTGGTCTTGATGGGCCTGGTTTGCTGGCAATGCAGACCCGCAATAGGCCAACCTTTTAAATGTTTTTGCATGTGCACTGCTGGTCTCCCCCCTCCTCTCCCAAACATGTGCAAAGGCCATGGCCATTTTTGGGGGGCCCCACTGGCTACTCATGGTTAAAATGGTCCCTGTCTTTGCTGTATTCCACCTAAACTGTCTGTTTTCTGTTTTGCGGGTGGAGGGACCTAGGAACTTGGCTGGAGGGAAGGGTTTCCAATGCAATCTTTGCTGGAATGTTCCTTGCATTCTAAAATGGCCCCGCCTTTTGCTGTTTGGTGGGATGTCGTGTCAGGCTTTTCAGCAAGAAGGCCATACCACATGTTGGTTCACTTTACTAATGGCTAGTCTAATGGCCTGCCCCGCTGCAGCAGATTCTGCCTTCGACACTGCAACAGAACTGTGTAGCATGGTTGGGGGGTCTGTGGGAGAAGTGGAACTCTATGCTCCTGATTTTGTGCTGGGTGTGTAGCATACACAGTGCAATAGCAATGTGCCATTCTGCTTCCTCGGCACCGCATGCTGCGGCTCGTTTGCTGTGGCCCTGGGGTAACTTACATATTGAACATATTTTATTTGAATAATCCCAGTCCTTGTGTCCTCTCTCTTTTGGTGCGTCGGCAACCAATTTTATTGGCAATCCAAGGGAGTAGCTACGGGTTCTGCCATGGCCCCTGTGGTAGCCAATCTATATATGGGTGAGTTTGAAAATCTTTATATTTGGGATAGGAATAATCCTTACTCATCACATGTTTTTGAATGGTGAAAATATATAGATGATATTTTTCTCCTTTGGAAGGGAGACTCCACTTCCTTGAGTGAATTTTGAGGGATAAGAGAAAATGCACACATTCTTGTTTGGGAAGGCTTGAAGCAGACTCCACATCACAGGTGTTGACAGTTTTGCTTTACTTTGATAGTTTATAAGGGACACCTGTTAGGGCAGCTGTTAGCTCCTGCGCAGCATCCAGGCAGTGAATTTTATGCCAGACAGAGGTAGGTGCTGTTAGTGTGGTGTCCTTTTTTGATTCAGTATAAGGTTAGCTACCTTTTAGCTTTTTGTTATTCCTCTTCTTTCAGAAGAGCTTAAGAACCTTGAGTATTACCTCATTCAGCATTCCCTGTTTTTTCTTTTTTTATGCTTTATTTTGAGGTTGTAAGAGGTCTGCAAGATAAATATTTTTGAAGAGGTTGTTCACTGGGCTCTCTTTCACTTTTGAGACCATATGGAGCCATAGTGGTATGTTCTGTATTACATTTCAGAATTCCATTCTATGTACCACAGTTGGCAGTTAACATGAAGACATAGAAGCTATATGGAAACAATTATGACATAGCCCTATAGATATGGTAGGACAGTATTTTGGTGAGTTAACTTTATGAAGGGCATAGATGATATATAAGCCTGCAATTTTTTATTCATTTTTTTGCTGGACAGTGATGGGTTGCAAGTTATTTTCATTGGCTGCATTACTATAGGAGTTTTGGGATGCCCATAGTGTGTTTTTGATAAATGAGAGCAGCAATTTCCCAATTTTTATACACATATTTAAAAGGTCAGGCTATTTTTTGTAAGTTGTAAGATCTTTCCAGTGGCTGTATGACTATAGGAGTTTTATACGTAAGCTCAAACGGTCAGGCTATCTCCTTTTTTCAAGACTGTTACATATGGAGAATTTTTATTTATTTATTTATTTATTTATTTATTATAATCTAATGATTGTGTTCTTGATTTAGGATCACAGAAGGAGATATGCATAGATCTGTGCAAGAGTTTATAGCTAATGAGAGCAGGCTACATAAGGATTCTTTTCCCCTATGAACTTTTAAAGTTAAAGGAGTGTTTATTCAGGTTTGTCGTCTCCTTTCTACAAAAAATATTCTTGCACATTTTTCATAATCACATTTGTATTTGTATGTATACAGTCATTTTCTTTTGTTATTGGTATATTTCAGATTTCAGTTGTACCCCTGATGAAGGGAAACTTCCTGAGATTCGTTGGGCTGTGATTATTGTATTGGTTGGGAACGTTATCTATATGTATAGTTGATTTTACATTTTTATGATAATTGTTGTTATGGTATTTTTATAGTAAAATTCATTTTTAGTAGCCTTGTTTGTTTTCTGCTTGCATGTAATAGGCAGTCATGGCTGGCCATCATGGCGAGGGTGGGATGGGGGTGACATGAAAGCAGCAGCATGGGGCTCTGGCTGGGGCCGCTGCACATCACGCCCTGCACCCATCCGTTCCTGGCCGGAGGAGGCCATGGGGACATTTGTTCCTGTGGCCAGAGCTTTCCCCGGATGGGGAAGCCGTCCCCTCCCCCGGGTGGGACAGATATCCAGGTGGACGTCTAATAGTACCCACTTTTTTTGTCAGGCATTTAGTGAGGAGGAATAGTGTTTAGTGATTTAATGTAGCTGGATTTTTATATTGCTAAATTGACTATTTTTTGTATATTCTATTGCTATTTTATTTTAATATTTTATTTCTTTTTTATAGGGGAAGAGAGGAATAGAAATCTCAATAAATAAATAGCAGCATAAAATGGTTAACATAATCTTTCCTTTAATTTTTCTAAACATATTCACTAAACAATTTGTTGTAAAAAAAAATCCATTATTGAACAAAAATTGCATTTTAAAAGCAAGACATTCTTGTTTTTCATCATCCAAATGACTAAAAAAGAAAGTGGCTTAGTTTCCAGCCACTGAAAAATATTCCAGGTGGGCTTTTTAATAATAATAATTTCTTGTCAAAATGGTAAATTTCCAAGAAATGGGGAAAATAAACACTTTTATGGACAATATGAAATATTTCAGCAAGTAAAAAAGAAATCCCTCTCAACAAAATGGGAATATTCAGAAGAGTTTTGAAAAGTTTGGAGAACAATAAAACTGTTAATAAATGTAGAGGCTGATCAATTTTTTTTTTCTAGCATAAATGACGTTGCCCTTATGGGAAATTTCAGGGACCCAGAGTCCTAAAGGATTAAGGACTCTTCAGAACTCCTCGTGGAATATAAGGTGAAGTCTGGAACCAGTCAGGTAATAAGCAACACTTTCTCTCTGAGCACGGGGAGATAGACACCACTTTCTGTACACTTCATGCTTTCTTATTGATTCCCTTTATGTCTTGTTTGATTTTCTCTCTCTTATCTCTGCTTTCCTCACACTCTTTATTTGTCTAGACATTCTCTCTAATCCCTAACACAAACATTGAATTCTCTCATTTCCTTTGAAAAGCACAGGAATGTCTGGTGAGTTTATGCATGTTTTATTATTTCTGTATAGTCGTGTGAAGTGCGGTTGGCAGGTGGGTCCCAAATATGAGAGAAACAAGAGAGAAAGTAGCTAAGTTGATGCCTTTTATTAAACCAACTTCAGTTTTCAAGCCTCTCAGGCAGGTTTTCTTCAGAAAGGAGCAGGGGCGGATTGGCCATTGAAGGAGTGAGAAGAGTCCAATCAGGCCCAAGCTAATTACAGACCATCTACTTTTAGATGAGCTTTGCTAGACGGGTATAGTAGTCACTTATCACATTAAACTGATATAAAACCAAAGGGGGTTAACAAAGAGTGTCTTTGAGACTACTGTAGTAACTAAGACATTTTAGACAGACGATTAGATTAGATAGGTTTATCACAACTGCAGTCTGTAAATCACTGCCGATTTCCCCGCTACTGTTCTACATTACAGTTGTTTAATGTGCTAACTCCCCACTATGCTAAACTCATCTGGCCTCATCGTCTCCTTTTTTATTAGGTTTGGCTTCAACTTTCTCATTCCTGCCTGAAGAGGAGCTCTGTGTAGCGTAAAAGTTCACACACTCACACCAACAGAAGCTGGTCTAATAAAAGGTATCATCTTATCTACTTTGCCTCTTCATTTTCTCTCTTAATTCTTTTTAATCAGTTTTTTTTCTTTTTTGTTTTGTGAACAAAAATATACATCTCTCTCTCTCACCTTGATATATGGAGTTTAAGGAGCCAGTCACTACAACTGTCTATTTTTTCCTCCTTTCCTGTCCTGGCTGGTGAAAGCCAGCTAGGAGATATCGGAGCCATTGCTGTCAGGGGTAGTCAATGCCTCCCTTTAGGGAAAGTTGTCGGACATCCTTTTCCAGCCCCGGCTTTGAATGTTTTGACTCCCTGGCCAGCTATCACCCTGTCTCGAGCCTTTCCTTTTTAGGGAAGTTTATTGAACGGATGGTTGTCCAGCAGCTTCAGGCTCATCTCAATGCTATCCGATTCCTGGACCCGTTTTAAGTCAGGTTTTTGTCTGGGATATAACATGGAGACTGCACTTGTGACTACTGCTGAAACAAAAAACAATGTTTTTCTTGTGAAAATATTGCAGGAATCAAGCATTATCAGTATCACCAAGATCTTGGTACAATCTTGATAACAGATCGGCTGAGATTTTTTCCCCAAAATACTGTTTACCACAACCGCTTACCACAATTTACCATTTACTGTATACCAATTTACCATGTACCACCTTCATCCTGGAAATGCACATGTGCAAATGCAAGATGCCACTTTGCACATCTACATTGCTGAAATGAACGCAGTACATGGTATAGCAGTAAAGCAGTAAATTGCAGTAAACAGTACTAAATTGTGTTTCAAAAAAAATTATCGACTAAGAAATGTCGAGAATTGGCATTTTTCTCCATTATTATTTTTCTCTTGAAACGAGTTGAGAACTGTGATTATCAATGATAACTGAGAGAAACTTGTGATTGAGTTTCAGCCCTACTTGTGGCTTTGGTTGATGATCTATGCCTGGAGATTGACAAAGGGAACTGTGCTTTGTTGATCTTTTTAGACCTTTTTTTTTTTTTCATACAGCTAATCATGAGGTATTGTTGACACAACTACAGGACTTGGCAGGGGTATGTGGGACTACTCTTGAGTGATTCCGTTCACTCCTGTCGGGGAGATCCCAGTGGTGCTTGTCATCTTCTTGGGACGTCCCCTGTGCTGTCCCACAGGATTCCATCTTGTCACTCCTCTTGTTTAATATGCATTTGAGGTCGCTAGGCGAGATCATTTGGAAGTTTGGAGTGAAGTTGCATACATATGCTCATGAAACTCTGCTCTACCTCTCTGTTTCATCCGACCCAGGTCCTGCGGTCTCAGTGCTTACTCGATGCCTGGCTGTTGGGCACTGGAAGAGGGTAAACCAATTGAAGCTGGGCCCAGACAAGAATAAAGTGATGATGGCAGGCTGATCTTGTGACTTGGAGGGGATTGGGACATCTGTCATTGAAGAGATCTGGGCCCATCTGGTTATGCAGGTAGTGCTTCTGAACACCTTGCTGCACCTGGAACTTCAAGTTGTGGTGCTGGCCAGGAATGCTTTTCACCAACTCCATCTGGTGAGCAGGCTATGATATTTTCTTTACAATTCATATCTGGCCACTATCATCCATGCCTTCATTACGTGAAGGCTAGATTATGGCAATGTGCTCTATGTGAGGCTGCCCTTAATGACTGTTCAGAAGCTTTGGCTGGTGCAGAACATGGTGACCCAGCTTGTTTTGGGGGTGGGTGAGTACATTACACCTGTGTTTTACAGGATACACTGCTTCCTATAGCTTTCTATAGGCAGAATTCAAGGTGCTGTTTTTCACATTTAAATTCCTAAATGGCCTAGGCCCCACATATCTGAAAGACTGCTTTTCCTATCTTGCTCGAATGCAACCCCTGCTGTCAGCTGAAAGCGCTCTCTTGCGAGTACCACCTGCTAACCAGGTGCATACAAAGATCTGCAGGAAGGCATTCTTGGTTGCTGCCCCGGTCCTGTGAAACTCACATTTCTGGCAGAAACGAGAGCATATTCCAGAGGCAGTGTAAAACTTCTCTTTTTCGCAAAAAGTTTGGCATGCGGCGATAGGTGTTGGGGTGGGTGGGTTTAGTATTTTTAGCTGTCCTGAGCCTTCGGGGAAGGGTGGGGCAGGAATTTAAACATATAAATAAATGTGTTTTTTTTCAGAAATAGACCATAGTCCATAAATAGGTGACTTTCTGTGATCTAGAGAAAATGGACAGTTTGCTTTGTTAAGGTTTTAAAACTGCCATGCAACCTTGTTGTAGCACAGGATCTAGGAGTCACACTTTATACTGTGTTATAACTGAGACAGCATTATAGCACGGATGCCGCAAAAAGAAGCCTCTGCTGAGAGGTAGATTATGGGGGGCAGTGAGAGGTTGTGCCTGGCAGCGCGGAGTGCCCTGAGTCTTTCTCCCCAACACAGGTGACATTGTCTGTTTGCTGGGTGGTTCCCCTCTGCCCAGCTTAGGAGTCAGCTGAAGTTTTTATTCCTAAAACAACCACCACTGCCTGGGTTCTCTCTTCACACCCGGGTGCATTGGCTTCAGTGTTTGCTTTTATCAATACTGCAGTCTTGCTTGATTCCCTTCTGCTGGGAAACTGTTTCCTACTACCGCTCCCAGCCAAAGGTTTACTTTTGCTAAGCCCTCTCTGCATTAGCTATTGTTTCTTGCTGCTCTCTTACACTAATGTTTTTACAGTTTTGTTTTTAAATGTCTGACATCTATGTTTTATTTTCCACCTACAACCTGCTCCCAAGTTATTTTTCTTCCTGTCCAATCCCACCCAAGTCACTGCCTCATCATAGATACCTGGCCTGCATTTGCTCAGGCTATGCCATTCTGAATAACGGTTAAAATATCTGTGATAGAGACAAAGTAGTACAGTGATATTTTTATTGGACCAACTCCAGTTTGTGGCTGTGTACAAGCTTCACAGGGGCCTTCATCAGGCAAGGCAGGAGTTAGAAGTATAGACTGAGCAAAGCAGTGAGGTATGGGAACAAAGGCAAAGAAAGAGGGAGGGGAAAATGAGCCCCAGGTAGGAAGTCTGCAATTCAAAAGGATGGAATACAACAAGGTGGGAGGAATACAAGCTGCTGATATTAAGTAAACTTAAAGCTTCCTGTAGCTGTAGGCAGTCATTAGACTTACAAACGTTTGTAATGGCTTGTGAAACCCACGTCTAAATTGACTCAATTGTTCTTTGTGTATAATAAAGCCATGAATCTGTGCTCCCAGGCTCGCCTTTGAAAGGTATTGCATAGGTTTCCTTTTAAGACAAGGATAGAGAGGGCAGAAATAGAGTGGTCACTTTGTGAGAAGTGAATGCCAACAGTAGAACAGCGTCTATTTCTATGTTCTGTACAGCGACAGGTACATGACCGGCACTATATAAATGTTTATAATAATTATAATAATAATAATAATAATAATAGAATAGGTGAGAGCTTTCCCACAAGGTGATAAGCGCAGTGTTTACCACCGGGAAAAACTCTGGGAGGCAAATGCGGCAACGCTTCAACTCTTGTGGGAAAGCAAAACTGTGCAGCTTTGCCTCTGATCATGCGGAGGATGAAGAGCTCAATTTTCCAGCGCTGCATCCTCCACATAATCAGAGAGAAAGCTGCACGGCTTTGCTTTCCCACAAGACTTGAAGCTGCGCAGCATTTGCCTCCCAGAGTTTTTTTCGGAGGCAAACTCTGTGCCTTGTGGGAAAAGCACCCTGAGACACACCTCCTAAGGGCTCCTTCCCCCAACTCCTATCTGGGCCATGGAGCTTGTATTAATTTTCAAAGCAGTCCACATGAGGGAAAAGGTTCCCCACCCTTGAAAGAGATCTGTTTGAGTTACCAGCACAGTTGCACGGTTTTAGCTATGAACTTTCCCTTGTGATAAAATCTTTGAAGTTCAAATGTTTCATTAGTGGATGACTGCACAAGCAGAGCTTCATAAGCCTAGATCATGGAGAGCACAGATAAGGTTTTTCCTGTCAACATGCTTACGAAAGCAAAGCTGTTATTCAGCCCAGTACTGTACTGTTAACGTTCCTTTAAAACAGTGGAGGCTGAATATATGCTGACCTGATATAAGCGAAGTCAAAGGTGCCGATGTTTGTTTTCTGCAAAAAATGTTGTCACATTTTAAGAACAAAAAATGTCTTAAAATTACTACAATCCTTAGGTAATCTCTAGGGGCGGGAAACCGGTAGAATCCGGTATCCGATAATGCCGGTACCGGGCGTACCGGCATTATTGGATTCGACCCGGTAATCCGGACCGGGTACCGGATTCCGGGGTACCGGATTTTTTTTACATTGCAGCCATTTAAAAATGGCTGCAATGTAAAAAAACTTAAAGCCCCAGCAAAAAAGTTTTT
>QEPC01001840.1:1413168-1424016 GCA_003113815.1 Sphenodon punctatus
CTCGGCCCCATATAAAACCTGGGCACGAATCCTGGTATTAAGGACCTTGACTGCAGGGACTATCGCACACTTCCCTGAATGGAAAAAAAGCCTGGCAGTAGAGAATGCAGTACCCCTTGACACTTCTTAATGGATAAGAAGAAAGTTTATTGATTACATAAGCAAGAATAGTTTGACACAGAGTGGCTAATAAAGTAAATAAAAGAACGTGTTCCTATTCTGTACTGCGTGCATCCCTAGTTAAAGTCTTACCCTTTAAAAGTCCATTCACTTGAGTTCCTTCTCAGCCCAATGTTGGAAGGGCTGAGCATCAATCTTAAGTTGGTTAGAATCAAAGTCCTTCTCTCAATGCATCTTTCCCAGCAGTCTGGCTGGCAGGCGAGCTGATGACTCCAAGACTCAGCTCAGTCAAAGGTTGAATTGAATTCCAACTCCAATTGTCTCTTGATGGCAAAGATCTTAGCTTAAATACCTTTGCTATCCCTTTGCGTGATTTCCCCGCACAGCAGGTCCGCAGAAAGGCAAGCAGGAAGCTTAATTTGCAATTCCATGGGGTATGTCTGGTTTCGGTAGTGAATCCACATTGGCATATCTTTTGTCTCTCTCCATTTCATGAAGCGAGTTTCCCTCTTGGCTTCCACATTACATGATTACATGAAGTGAGTTTGCAATTCTTAACATAACATGCATGTTTAACCTTTAGCTTTACATATCTGTTAGACCTATAGTCCAGAATCTCTCTGTGACGCCTGAATCTCCCCTCCTTTCATCATATGTGTGGAGCATGGCCTGGCTTTTGGCAGGGGAGATGGGGTGTGGGATGGAATGGGTGGGGTGGGGTTGGTTATGTGCCTATCCTTTTTATTTGTATTGTTTGGTTTTTATTGATTTTTAATGTGTTTTCATGTTGTAAGCCCCCCCCCGCCCAAGCTGCTTAGAGCAGAAGGGGCAGGGTACCAAATGTTTTTATAAATAAATATATATATCTTGGATTGTAAGCTCACTGGTCAGGAACCTCTCTTCTCTGTATAGGTGGTATTGGAAACCGTGGGAGGCAATGAGTTTGCCTTGTGATTGGGTGTAGATAGAGAAAAGGAGAGAGCCAAGGGTGGAGCCTTGGGGAACCCGGACCAAGAGGGGTAGGGAGGAGGAGGTGGAGGAGTTAGGAAGATATACACTGAAGGAGCGGTCAGAAAGGTAGGAGGAGAACCAGTTGAGGACAGAGTCCCGGAATCCAAGGGAGTGAAGCGATTCAAGCAGGAGCGAGTGGTCAACAGTGTCAAAGGCAGCAGAGAGATCAAGGAGGACAAGAATAGAGTAAAGGCAGTTGGTTTTAGCCATAAGAAACATATAAAACATAAATATAAAACATAAATAGAAACAACCTCACTAAAAAAAACCTACCCCCCCCACACCCATCCACAAAACCCACCCAATACCACTTCCCCATTCCCTGTTTCTTCCCTACTCATACTCCTACCCCAAACCTACCCACCAACCTCCCATCCCCTATCCCCGCTCACCAAATGCCTTTTTGAACAGAAAGGTCTTCCACCACCTCCGGAAGATGCTCAGACCCAGGCTGAAACAAAAGGGGTTCCACAGCACTAGGGCAGCAACCGAGAACGCCTCCCTGCGAGCCCCTTTCGTACAAACAAGACTAATGGATAGTACCCAAAGGGAAGTGCTCCTGGCCAATTGGAGGGGCTGCAGCGGGGCATGGAAGGACAGGCGGTCTTTCAGATATTTGGGACCCAGGCCGGTTAGGGCTTAAAAGGTCAAAACCAGCCCAAATTTAGAGTTGGGAACATTTTCAAAAGCTCAGCTAGTCACTCCTTCTAATTTGCATCAAGACCAACTGTACCAGGATCATCCCATCCCTATTTTAAAGACTCCAGCAATGGAGATGCCGCAACCTCCCTTGATAGTCTTTGTCACTGCCCAACTCTCCTTACGGTTAGTTATTTCTTCCTAATATTTAGCCTATGTCTTTACTCTTCCAATTGAAGTCCATGCCTTCTAGTCCTGTCCTCAGTGGCCACAGAGAACAGATGGGTATATTTACCTTTAATCATGACCTCCCTTAGTCCTCTTTCTTACAGGCTAAACATTCTCAGTTCCTTCAGCCTCTTCTTGTGGTCCCTACGTTCCAATCCCTTCATCATCTCTGTTTCGCTACTACAAAGCCTTCCCAGTTTATCAATGACTTTCTTAAAAAGGGGAGGACAAAGCTGGGTGCATCACTACAGCTACTGAAACTAGAGTGGAACAATGACGTCATATGGGTTGAGTCCTCCATCCTTTGGCATCAATGTCAAAACTCCCATTAGCGTTAATGGTGGAACATTTTGTTTGTTTGTTGAATTTCAACGTATCTTTTTCATTCCAATTTTCCAGGCTATCAAGATTATTTTGATTTCTGATCCTAACCTCCAGTCCTACCCGCTCTCATTGCAGTCCCTCTCATTCACCCAAATCATTTATGAAAATGTTGAACAATATTGGAATTAAGACAGACTTTTACAGAACTCACTTTTGTTACCTCCATGAAGTCTGTCAACAAACCATTAATATCTACTTTCTGGGTATGGCTATTCAACCAGTTGTGTACCCCATAATAGGCATTTTTACACACACCTTAAAGTTCTGGATTTTTCAATCTGCTGGGTTTACAAGTCCACAAGTAAATTCCGGATGCACTTTTCACAAACACACTGCCCTGAGGCAGTTCCTGAATGCATTCTTCACACACTGAAGTAGTGTAGAGTAGCCCCAGCTGTAGACCTGAGGGGCTGCCATGGAAACCAAGTGACCAGAGCTGCCTGGAGCAAAACAGTTTACCAGGAGAACTTTTTAACCTCAAATGTTCTGGGAGAAGGTCTTCTCAGAAGTTCAAAGACCCAGATATTTAAGATCTGGGTGAGTGATTTAGACACACAGAAAGTTCAGGATGTAACAGCAAACATGCAGGAGAAATGTGTGTGTAAAATCACCCAATAGTAGTTACAATTTAGTTAACTTCTTTTTTCTCATGTGTATTTCTGCTGAACTGTGCCAACTGTCTTACTGAAATCAAGGTACATGATGCCAACTGAATTGCCAATGACCTCTAGACCCAGCACATCATCAAAGAAGAAGAGGAAATTGATCTGGCATAACTTAAAATATTTCTTAGAAGGTGAATACAAATTGATTGTTTGATGATTTGCTCTAGTAACTTAACAGATTTTGGAGCATTAAATTCTTTAGAACAAGTGTAGTCCAAATAGTGTAATATGAGACCCAAAACACCTATTTCACATCTTTATTTTCTTATCATTCACACTCCAAACAGCTTCCTCCATAGCTTCCTCAGGGCCCATTTCACCTCCTTGTTTCTCAAGCTATAGATAACGGGGTTCAGTAAGGGAGTCACAACAGTATAGGACAGAGAGAGCAGCTTGTCAACAGAGGGAGAGTAGCTGGACCTGGGTTTTAAGTAAATGGTGCTGGCCGTGCCATAGAAGAGGGTCACCACCAGTAGGTGTGAGGAGCAGGTGGAGAAGGCCTTCTGCCTGCTCTTGGCCGATGGCATACTGACAATAGTGGAGATGATGCAGCTGTATGACAAGATGATCAGCAGAAAAGGCAGCAAGATAGCTATCATTGCCATGGCAATGACCTGAATTTCAATCAGGAAGGTGTCTCCACAGAACAGTTCCAATAGTGGCTGGATCTCACAAAAGAAGTGGTTGATGACCACGCCACAGAACGGCAAGTGAAATGTTACCATTGTGTGCACCAGTCCCGCCACAGTACCACACATATAGGAGCCGACCACCATGTTTATGCAAACTTTCCTGCTCATAATGATGGTGTAACGCAAGGGGTTGCATATTGCCAGGTACCGGTCAAATGCCATTGAGGCCAGGAGGAAGCACTCTGCAGCCCCAAAGAACAGGAATAAGAACATCTGCACAGCACATCCCAATAAGGAAATGCTTGTTGGTTGCAACAACAAGGTCTCCAGCATCTTGGGTGTGGTGGTTGATACGTAGAACATCTCCAAACATGACAGGTGCATGAGAAAGAAATGCATAGGGGTGTTTAGCACTGGATCCAATTGTATTATCAGGACAATCAGGGAGTTGGCTAGCAAGGTGGCCATGTAGACAAGCAGCAACAATGAAAATAGGAAAGGATGGAACTTGTGAAGCTCAGCAAACCCCAGCAGTATGAGCCCAGGCATAGTGGTGGTTTTCTCCTGAGTCATCTCTACTTCAGTACCTACCTGTTTACATGGCCCTCATCACCTGCACCTAGAATCACCAACTGTTCTGTGAAAAGAATTGGCACTGAAATGATCTGGTTAGATTTTCTGGACAGGCTGAAGAGACAAATGCTCTAAAGAACGCCCTCCCTCCACCCAGTCCTGGTTAGAGCTGAAATGGGTAGCACATTTGCTTCCCAGGGATAATATCCTAATTTTCAGTTGTCTATTGGGTGCCTGATTGCTACCCAATTACCCCAAAAGTTACAGAGTTACTGATTTCCCATTATACTAATTGGTAAATGATAAACTGGTACCAGAACTCAGAAAAAAATTGAACTGTCCCATGAATTGAAAAATCAGTAGTATCAATCAGTAAATTGGGATGAAAAACAGGAAATTGGTAAGATGGGAAGCCTGTCCAATAATCAGATACCTAGTATTGCAGTTTGTGGGTATTCATTTCAGCTCTCTCAGACACACTGACGAATGAACTTTTCCAAAGGTTCCTTCTCTTGGTCTGCAACAAGCTCCAATTCAGCATCTGTCATATCTGCTTTCCAACTTCAATGTGGTTTTGTTTTCTGTTGGGTATGGAAAAATAAAGTTTATTTTTATTAAAACCACCTTTAATATCAAGCCATGATTTTAAAATAAATAAATAAATAAATAAGGAAAAATCATGAGTCAGATGTTTAACTTAGCTACTTTGTAATCAATGGATGCATTTCTAGGCGATGTGAATTGAGGTGCCTCTATTTTCATCAACTGTCCAAAGCCCCCAATGTGCAAATTGGTAGAGCTCCATTGGAGTCAGTGGGTTAGATCCCTAGTTAATGGCTGCGATCCACAAACCACTTACTCCGGAGGAGTCTAATTGAAGCCCATGGGACTCCTCCAGAGTAAATGGTTTGTGGATTGCAGCCAATGTAAGCTGACGTAGCTTTACTGGATTTCATGGATTTAAATTTCAACCAGTTGATTTATTCTCAGTTGCTGAGCCTGCCAAAGATGTTTAAGGGACTCAGATGCTCAGTTTCTATTACCTGAATCCCTAGGCAGCTTTAAAAATCTCAGACCTAGGGTCCAAATTTCCTAACTTCCTTCATCAGCAGGGGGAAAAACTTCTGAATTTAACAGGATAACAGAGTCTGTGGGATATTTTCATAATTACATATGTCAACTAGGGTTCTTATTCCCAGTGACCTTCAAACGTCATTGGGCCTTTGAAAATCTCTGCCTCAATCTTTCCTCACCCAAAGCTCTCAGAATGAAAGAAGGACATCATGATTAGACTTTTTCGTAGCAGCAAACATTTTAGTGTTTTCCTATGGAACCAGCCGATAGGGACAATCCCAAACCCTGTGTGTGACACGCTCTATGATTGTGCATGTGTACATCCACAAACAGCATGCACCTCCGTTACAGAGACTTTGTGGTACATACAAGCCATGCAGAACTGTGCAGAATCACAAACATTGTTAATATCCGATTTCAGCAGCAAAGAAGCTAAGGGCGCAGTCAGACGTGCGTTTAAATCGCACAGCCGCTACGGCGGCATAGTGAGATTTAAAGCACCGCGCACCTCCGGGTTGGTCTGAATGCCACATTTCAGCCTAACCCAACCTGTTGGAGTGCGGTTTGAAAAGCTGCTCCGAGCAGCTTTTCAAACCGCACTCCAACAGGTTGGGTTAGGCTGAAATGTGCGCACTCACCGCATTCAGACCAACCTGGAAGTGCGCGGTGCTTTAAATCGCACGATGCCGCCGCCGCGGCTGTGCGATTTAAACGCTCATCTAAATGCCGCCTAAGGCATGAGGAAAAGAACTGTTCTATGAATCTGGATGTGTTTGCTTCCAAGGGAAACTCTAACCCACTAGAGTCTATGAAACTGCTTCAATGAATTGTTCCTAATTTCCACTTTAGAGTAATCATTCATCTCTCACTTTCAATCTGTTCATATTCATTGAAACAGCTTGAGAGTTTCCCAATGAAAAGTTTTAAAGTCAAAAGTATGGGTGTCTTCAGTTACCTTTTTTTTCAAGGGAAATATGTTTGGATAATATGATGTTCTGTGTATTAGAGAGACTCACACAGTCTCAAGGATAACTCATACCAAACTGAGTTTATTCCCAGGTAGCCTTCCAAGATGGCTGCTTCACTCTGACTGAAGCCTGTCCCCAGCCAGCCCAAACCAGTTGTGTTGAGCTAGCCTTAAAGGGCCAGCTCCCCACATCTTTCACCTCTAGAAATTTTTATTTATTTATTTCGTTATATTTATATGTTGCCCCCCCACGCCTACGGCATCTCGGGGCGGCTTCCAACATAATATAATACAGTTTTTAAAACCATTTTAAAACATAAAACAAATTTAAAACACCCCCCAAATATAGCAATCAAATAAGTGACCAAGTTGGGCTTGTTGTCAAGCAGGAATTTGAATTGCTCAGTTTCAGACTAATACACAAACTGATGGTTTGGATAGGGAGGACAAATCCAAAAGGATCAAAGGTCAGATGCTATAAAGGGCAAGACAGAAGTTAATGGGGGAGCAATTCTACAGCACTAGAATCGATGCTTCCAAGGAGGGTAGGTAAAGTGATTCAGCTCCAAAGAGGTAGAGACCACGAAAACTCGATCCAAAGTGCGTAAACTCAGTTTCTTTATTGAATCAAATGCATACAAAGGCTTGCTTTCTCCCTCACATGCTCTGTTCTTCACTCTTCTTGTTCTCTGTCTTCCCTTGATGCCTTTTGACCACACACTCTCTTGCTGCCCAAACTCCTCTCATGGTAAGCTTGGCTTTAAACATTGGTCCACAATGAAAATGTAAACATGTAGCACATTTGCATACAGGGATTGAAAACACATAATGCTATTGGTTTTTAAACAAAGTACAAGGATTGGCTCTTAAGAGGCTTGAAACACTGGCCCTCCATGGTTCAACATTTGGTTTTTCTTCACCTTTTAAAAATACGGAACTATTTGAGGACTTTATGATGATTTAAGTTTTCCCCTAGCCCTAGTGATGAAATACTTGATTTATTTCCAATACCCAAAACTTCCTTCTCCCTTGGTCTTCGATCTAAACACATTAGCACTGTTAAAGCGGGCCCTGTAGGGTACCAACAGAATTGCATGGATATAAGCAAGCATGAGATTAATAATGAACTTTGTTATTCTATTCCCAAAAGATTAACATTAAAATTAAATATAACAGTTTAGCATAGTTCAATTAGTCTTTGTGTTAGGCGGCATTGCCATTCTAATCTGCATGGTCTCCTGGTCATTTCCTCTCCGTTACAGTCAGGGAGGGGTTCTTCCTCAGGCCCGGGAGGCCCCCCTCCATGATGGTCTATTATACCATTATAATTGTTCAGTTCTCCTTCTGAGTCCGTTTCACTGCAAACTGTAGACTCCTTGTCTGTCATCTCTTCTCCCTGGGGAATGTGGAGCAGGTGCCTCCTATTTTGACTGATTTTGTGACTGTCCAAGTAATTACCTCATAGGACTGAGGACCCATTTGTTTTGACACCACTGCTCGGCTTGACCACTGTTTACCATAAGAAATACGTACAGCATCATGTTTTTGCAGTGGTGGAAGTTCCCTAGACCCCTTATCATACCATTCATTCTGTTTTGCCTTTTCCCTTGTCTTATGCACCTGTACCTCCTTCCTCCCCATCATATCTGATTCCAGTAACATAGGTATTCTAGTTCTCAGTTTTCTATTAAATAACATTCAGCTGGGGACAACCCATGTTTCATTGGGACTGTTTTGTAATTTAATAGGGCCAAATATTGGTTGGAGTCAGACTCCGCACTCTTCATAAGCAAACCCTTTATGATTTTTACTCCATTTTCTACCAATCCATTGAACTGGGGGTATGAAAGACTAGCTGCAATATGGTGAAACCCATAATTGACTGCAAATTGTCTAAATTCATATTCACTAAACTGTGGGCCATTGTCAGCCATGACAATCTGAGCAATGCCACATCTGGCAAAAACAGATTTAATATGTACTGTCACCTGCTTAGCAGTGGTCTCCTCCAGCAAAGCTGTCTCTGGAAAGTGATAAAAATAATCCAGAACAAGTATATGGTTTTTACCATCAAGTGTAAACAAGTCTATGCCCACTTTACTCCAAGGAGCAGGTGTGTCCTGGTGAGTATCATGGGTTCTTCCGTTTGTAATGGCATGTGTGTTTGACAGATGTTACATGCCTTCGCAGTTTGTTCAATGTCAGCATTCATGTGTGGCCAGTATAAGACATCTCGAGCCCTTCTCGTACACGTTTCAATTCCTAAGTGACCTTCATGAATCCGTTTCACAGCATGTTCTTCTGCAACACTATAGGAACAATCAACCAAGACCCTTTGAACAAAATTCCTTCTAGGACTGACAATTCTCCCTTAAAGTGATAGTAGGGACTGGGAATACGGTGCCCCGGCCACTCCTCACAAATACCTTTAATCACTTTCTGGAGTGTCTCATCATCAGCTGTGGCACTGACAATCACAGTCCACGTATCAGCCGAAACTGCACATGTTTGCTTTATGAGATTAACATGCACAGTATCTAGCTCTAGACCCTCTGACACTGAACTGTCAGACACTTTCACATCTTGAAACATGTTCTCTATGCATTCAGTCTCCTCTCCCTGCAAGGAGTGCTTTTTTTTTTAATTAGCACAAGGGCTTGGCAGGTCTGGAGGCCAAGAATGGGAACCCTTTTTTCCTGTAACTATGACACATATAATACTTTCTATTTTGCTGGTAACCCTCACATTCATTTCACACATTCCTATAGTGGGAACAAGCTCACCACTGTATGCTCATAGTTTCACTTTTTTTACCCCCAATTGCTTTTGGCTTTTCTTTCAGAGCTAACATTACACATTCTGGTATTACGTTAGCTTTAGCCCGTGTCCAACTTAAATTTAACAAAAGTACCATTCGTTTCTAGTGTGATGCTCCAGTCATCATCCAAGACTCCAATGGAAAATTCCTCGGAGCTGGTGGTGCTTTGTCCATGTTGTGTACCATGTGTTGTCTGCAGAGCTTTGCAAAGTGATTCATCTTTTTGCAGTTCCTGCATCTCTTCCCATATGTTGGGCATTGTTGCTGCTGCTGCCTGTGATATCCACCACATTGTGTGCAGCTCTTACTGTTGCTTTTTTTGCAGGATCTTCCTGTGACCTCCACTCTCTCTTTTCATTTTGGTCTTTTTTTGTATTCTTTGCTCTTTCCATGCTGTCAATTGTCCCAGGGTCTTGAGCACCCTCAATTACTTGCATTCTGAACTGAGTGACTTTACGTGCCTTGCAAATTCTAATTGCCTTCCCCAGTGTTAAATCTGGGTCTTCTAGCAGTCCCTTTCTGAGTGTCTTGTCTCTTATTCCTATTACAATTTGATCTCTGATCAGAGACTGAGCCAGGACCCCAAAATTGCATGATTGGCTCAGGAGCCTCAGGTCAGTCACAAACTCCTCTACTGTTTCCCCTTCTCTTTGGGTTGTCCAGTTGAAGACATATCTTTCAAAAATCTCATTTTTCCTAGGATTGCAGTAGTCACCAAATTTCTGCAGGAGCAGCTTGTAATCAGACTGCTCCTCCTGACTGAGCTACAAACTGTTGAAAACATCTAGTGCCTCAGGCCCAGCAACTGTGAGAAATAAAGCTACCTTTTGGCTGTCTTCTTTGTCAGAGGCTCCAATGGCAACAAGCAGATACAGGGTGAAATGTTGCTGAAATCACTTCAAGTTTTCTTCTACACTGCCTGAGAGTCGGAGTTCAGATGGGGCTTTCATGTGCTCCATAGTTACTCTTTCATTCCTGGTACTATGTGATGTTCTGTATATTAGAGAGACTCACACAGATTCAAGGATAACTCAAACCAAACTGAGTTTATTCCCAGGCGTTGCGTTGAGCAAGCCCTAAAGGGCCAGCTCCCCACAGATAATTATTTCATTTTATAAACGGCTTTGAAAGTGAAAATTTGGGAGGGGTGACTTGGGAAAGATTACAAAAATGTTAGAATGTGCTGGAGAAGAAAAAAAAAAGGTCTTAAAAAAAAAACCCAACCAAAAAAAAAAAAAAATCCCTTAAGAAAGAAATTGAAAGGTTTTTTTCCTGATGAAAACATTCCAGTCAATGAGTTTGAGCCCAAATGCTGCGGATTGTGTGTGGAACCGTGTGTGTGCGGACCTGCATGCAATCATACTATGGGCAAATGGATCCCACGCATTCCACGCACATGTACGATTTGCAGGTTTAGAGATCGGTCTCAGAATCTTTCTCTATTACTATATAAACAAGGAAGGAAGGAAGGAAGGGCTGTGGTAGCTTGATACCAGAATTCCTACCACTCAGGTTTGGCTTAGCAAAGGGAAGACTAAGGGGAGAATTGATACCAGACTTCCAATATCTATATTATTGAATATTAAGGTGTCATTCCTTGCACCTGTAGTAATGCTGCACTGGAACACAATTAAGGAATAGCCTTGAAGGAATGCACTCAGGATTAGCTTAGCAAAGAGAAGACTAAGGGGAGAATTGATACCAGAATTCCTACCACTCAGGTTTAGCTTAGCAAAG
>QEPC01001840.1:1451706-1469386 GCA_003113815.1 Sphenodon punctatus
CAAACTTTGTGTGTATGATGGTCCTCACAACTTACAGCCATGGTTTAATTTTCAGAAAGGTAGGTCAAGCGGTTTCGTCAAAATCGGGGCTTCAGCAGTCCCCTGTTTATAATGAAAGGTGGCTGTACATTTAAGTTAAGAAAATAGGCAAATGCTAGATGAGCTGTTTCTTTGAAAATATTGGGTGGTGTACCACTTATGTCTGTTGTTTTAGCTTTAGTTTTCATTTAATGGGTTAAAAACCCATCTCTTTACAGGGTTTTGTAAAAACCCTGTTTGTTTTCATTGATTTTTTTTTTCATTTTAAAAATAATAATAATAAAAATAAAATAAGAAAACCTCACTGCACGTGCTCCAAACGGCTGCCATGCGGGGTGTTCTGTGCATGTGCATCCCTTTTCCAAAATGGCGCTGGAAGCACTGCTGCCATTTTGGACAACAGAAGCTAGTCTGCGCAAGCTCAAAAGCATATTTTTTTTATACCCTGATCCAAATATTTATTTAATTATATTTGCATGCCCCCCCCCATCCCACAGCATCTGAGGGTGGCTTCCAACAATGTAAAACAATTATTAAAACATAAAATCCACAATGTCATTATTAAAACAATTTTAAAACACCCCCTTACAAAAATTCAGCCCAGTCCCCAGTTCCGAAGGCCTGGGAGAACAGCGATGTCTTACAGGTCTGATGGAAGGCCCTTAAACTCGGGGCCAGACATGCTTCCTCTGTGAGGGAGTTCCACACCTGGGGCCCAACCACCGAGAATGCCCTCTCCATTGTAGCCCCCCGCTTTACGCAGGGGACCTCCAAGAGGGCACTCCCAGTGGACCGAAGGGTCTATCCTGAGTCGCAGAGATTGAGGCAATCCCTGAGGTATCCAGGTCAAAGACCGTATAGGGCCTTATAGATCAGAATCAAAACCTTGAATCTTGCTCGGCATGTTACTGGCAGCCAGTGCAGTGCACGGAGCACTGGTGTTATGTGTTCTCGTTGGCCTGTCCCTGTTAGGAGACGGGCCGTCGCAATCTTCACTAGCTGCAGCTTCCAAGCCAGCATCAAGGGAAGCCCCACGTAGAGTGCATTACAGTAGTCCAGCCTCGAGGTGATGAAGGCATGGATCAAAGTGGCCAGGTCGGGTCTGGAGATGTACAGGGGCAGCCTCTGCACCAGATACAGCTGGCAAAGCGTTGCCTTCACCACATATCCACCTGCTGATCTAGACGGAGATCCGCATCCAATAACACCCCCAGACACGGAACCTGCTGGCCCATGGAGGGGCGCACCCCCTCCACAAGAGGGGGCAACAGCTCCCCCGCTCGGCCTACCACCATCACCTCCGTTTTATCGGGATTATGTTTCAGTCTGCTCTGCCATAACCAACTCGCCACGGCCTCCAAACACTGAGATAGCATGGAGACGGCAGGGTCTGGGTCAGCTGAAAATGAGTGGTAAAGCTGGGTATCATCAGCATATTGGTGGCAACGCACACCAAACCCTCTCACGATCTCCTTAAAGGGCTGTATATATATATTAAACAGTAAAGGAGACAGGATTGCACCTTGCAGAATGTCACAGTCCAGGGACCAGGGGCTAGATGTTTCTGCTCCTAGGACAACCCGCTGGGTCCTCCCCGAGAGGAATGACTGGAACCACCCAAGAGTGGTCCCACCCAGACCCCCCAGGTCACGCAGTCGTCTCAACAGCAGCCCATGGTCCACTGTATCAAACGTGGCCGAGAGGTTTAGCAGAACCAGTAATGTCGAACGTCCTGCATCCATCTCCCAGCAGATATCATCCACTAAGGCCACCAACGCCATCTCTGTAACATGGCCAGGCCAAAACCCTGATTGAAAAGTGTCAAGAAAACCGATGCTGTCTAGGTGAGCCTGGAGCTGCAAGGCCACCGCCCATTCAATAACCTTCCCTAAAAAGNCTAGGTGAGCCTGGAGCTGCAAGGCCACCGCCCATTCAATAACCTTCCCTAAAAAGAGAAGGTTAGACAAGGGTCGGTAACTGGCGAGTGCATCCACATCCAAAGATGACTTCTTCAGCAGGGGGTGCACCACAGCCTCCTTGAGACCGGAAGGCAAACTCTCCTGCCGAAGGGATGCGCTGACAACCCCCGCCAGCACCGGTCCCAATATCTCCCTGGAGGCTTTCACCAATGAGGATGGGCAGGGATCTAGTTCACAACTGGTGGCCCTTACTGACCCCAGGATCTCCACAGCATCGTCTGGCGTCACTTTCTGAAACCTATCCCACAAAGATGGACCAGATGGCACCTCCATCACCTCATGCTCCATACCTACTGTCTCTGTCTCTAATCCAGTGTCGAAGTTACTCTGGATCTGAGTGATCTTGTCTGCAAAGTAGATGGCAAACTCCTCACAGTGGGCCTGGGACAAGTCCCCGTCCAGGTGGAGGGAAGCCGGACTGACCAGCCCCCGCACCACCCGGAACAGCTCTGCTGGATTTGACTTTGCAGACCCTATGAGTGTGGCAAAGAATTCTTTCATTGCCATCCTCACAGCCTCAATGTAGGACCGCAAATGGGCCCTACGGAGAAGTCGGTCAGATTCAGAGCGAGTCCGACGCCAGCATCGCTCAGTCTCCTGCCTTCCTGCTTCATACCTCACAGCCCCTGGGTAAACCAAGTCGAGACAGGGGCAGGGGACGTCTTGGCACCACCCCGTCAATGGCTTTCCCAAGCAAGATGTTCCAAGCCCGGACAAGCTCATCACCAGAGCGGCTGGCTGATCCAGGAGTAACTCCCCCAAGGCCTCCTGGAACCGTGGAGGTTCCATCAGCCTTCGAGGGTGGACCATCCTAACTGGTACCTTCCCCTTCTGGGGGTGACACACTAAGAGACCGGTCATAAGGAGGTAATGATCCATCCATGACAAGGATTGTTGGTGTAAAGTATTGTGGCTATGGAGTTAACCAAACAGGCAGCCAATTACGTTTAAAGCATAGCTAAATTGTAGGCCTTAAACATATCCTAATCTTTTCCAGTGCAAATTGTAACGCTAAACCAAATCCAACAGCTATTTGTGTGATTAAGAACTTCTCCTATATGTCAGATTCATAGGACACGTCCCATTAATGTGCACACAATACTAGTCATTTTCAACTTGCAGAGTAAGAGGGAAGGCTTAATTGCTTGCATGGAGACATTCTCCTTAAGAGAAGGCAGAAGTTAATTAGCTTTCACTGCTGAAGAGCCCAAACTTAGCAGCCCCTAGGGAATCAAGTAATATTCTAGCATTACGTGGGAAGTTCTTTATAAACCATTGTTTCTTGGGTATGGAATCAGTGCAGCAGATCTGTGTTCTCAGCACAATAATACTGTTTCTTTAGAGTAGAATTACACACCGTTTCTGTCTTATTTAGCAGAAAGAGTTCTCTGGCTGTTTGATTATGGGAAACGTATCTGCCTGAAACCTGTTTGCACACAAGAATCCAAAAGGTTTTTTTTTTGTTTGGCGGTTGTTGTTGTTGTTTGTTTTTTATTTTAAGAAATTTGATAATTCAAGAACACAAATAGGCAGTTAAAACTAAAGCTAATCACCAGAAATCCTGTTGTACACACTTCCAAGAGTGAAGAACATATTTAATTTTCTTTCTTTCTTTCTTTCTTTCTTTCTTTCTTTCTTTCTTTCTTTCTTATTTGTTCCATTTTCTTTTAGCAACCATTACATTTTATCTACTTTTCAGAATATACATTTTTTTGTACTTGATTCATTTTATTGTAAATTAAATTTGCACTCTTTTATATTTTGATTTGATTTCTTCTGTTACATAAACTAATTGGGTTTTTTTCAAAGTCACTACAAAATAGAAGAGTACAGGGAAAGGAAACAATCTGTATTAGTCCTGTTGGTGTCAATGAAGTTGGTCAGAGTAAAAGCTACTATGATTGGACATAGAAGATCCCCAACTCTAGCCTCCAAAACATGGCAAATTTTGCTGTGCATGACAAATAAATGAGGTGAGTTATTTTTTCACCTATTTTTCCTTCGATGTTCCTTTTTTACTTTATGATTCATTGTAAGTTTCTGTGTGTGTTTGCATGCAAAGCTTTGCTTGCTTGCTGTTAGTGATGAAATGACAGTACCTAAATGCCTCCTTTACTTTCAGTGTCTGAGTTCCTGCAAAGGCTCCTGTGGGCACATGGTATTATACTGTAGATGTTTTTATTTTAATGGAAGAATGCACAAGAGTTAAGTTAAACACCCATAAGTTTCTTGCAGAATGTATCAATCCAACTTTCCAAGCCCCTTTATTTGTCTGTCTGATTCTGTGTATCTTTTTAAGAGATCTGTTAACTTGTTACCTAAGAACATTAAAACAAAGTTTGGATAATGAGACAAGTTCAGGTGGGAAAGGTGATTTTATTTTTTAATAAGGTTATACAATTTCTTTTTATGTAAAGTGGAATCTAGGTAGCCAGCACTTCTGGAAATAAGACTGAGGCACAGTTAATGAAACTTAAATATAACCGTGTTGTTTTAAAAAGGTTTATGCACTAGATGATGGAAGAGGACACCATAGTCTCTAAAATTCTCTAAAAACTAATGTATGACGCTGCAGATAGGAAAGAAAAATAAGGTGCATAAATATGACATGGGGGGGAGGGATAACTGGCTCAGCAGCAAATTTGGATCTGAGAAGGATCTGAGGTTATAGAGATGATGAAGTACCAGTGAACAAAATAATTGCACCCAAGAAAAGGAAAGGGACCATTCCATTGTACTGAGCACTGGTACAGTCTCAGCTTGTATACTGGTCCCCTCCGCGATCGCCGCGGCGGGGGTTTGGCGGCGCCCCTTTCCCCTCCCAGCCAAAGGAGGCGAGAAAGGAGCGGATGCTGCAGGGTGGGGCGGGGAGTCAGGCTTTGGTTGCCCGGCAACCATGTTAGGAGCGCGCCCGGGACTCTCGCGAGAGTCGAAAGTCCCGGGCGCCATCTTAGAAATCCCCGCTTTCTGCCTCATTCGGCCAGGCGGGAGCGGGGAGTCTGGACGTGCACCCACCCACCCATCCCTCTTATGGGCAACACTCCGAGTAATTACTGGTTGCGAATTAGGACCAGAAAGGAATTTTCCCTGAACCAAATTGGCATAAAGGCGAGGGGTTTTTTCGCCTTTCCCGGAGTGATAAACCTAATTGGAATAGAGGATGAGGAGGCAAATTTGCTGGTGCTAGGCCGAAATGTCGCACTCTTGGCGGTAGGCTGAGTTCAGGCCAACGGTTAAAAGTTGAAACGGTTAGGATAGCATAGGGTAGCAACATCTCCTTAAGAGATGGGTATTGGCCAGACATAGCCGCTCAGTGCGGCCCACTGCATGGCCAGCCCAAGGGTGAGAGACGAGCGGCCGAGCCTGCTGGGCGGACCATGCACCAAACAGGAGGTTACGGTGTCCTCATCCTTGTTGTTTAAACCCCCCGCCTCGGTGGGCGAGGGGATAGGTGCGAACAACCCGCCCTGGCCCGGTTAAACCGGTAGTAGGGGTAGGGTGTAAGTTGGAAAAGTTGGTTAAGATAGGGCACAGGAGGATTCCCCTCGGGCTTAACCCGAAGACGGTAGAGGATGGCACCAGGCAAACAGGACAACGCCTGGCACAATAGGGGAACCTCCTGTTGGGAAGGTTAACAGTTAGGGATAAGAGATTGATAGGACCCCAGTTCAAAGGGGGAAGTGGGAGGGTTACCTCTTCCCCCTTTTGGCTAAATAATAAAGAGTGCGGCCGTTCAAACCCATATACTGTGTCCTCGTCTTCTTTGGGGGGAGGGGGTGCGTCGACAATTCCCCTCCGCGATTAAAGCGGCGGGGGTTTGGCGGCGCCCCCTTTCCTCCCTCCGGCCAAAGGAGGCGAGGAAGGAGCGGCCGCGGCAGGGAAGCGGGAGGCAGAGCAGGCCTGGTTGCCATGGCAACCTTTTGAGGAGCGCGCCTGGGACTCTCGCGAGAGCGGAAGTCCCGGGCGCCATTTTAGAGCTCCCCGCTCAACCGCCTCACTCGGCCAGGCGGGAGCGGGGAGAAGGACGTGCACCCACCCACCCATCCCTCTCAAGGACAGCACTCCGAGTAAATACTGGTTGCGAGTTAGGACCGGAAAGGAATTTTCCCTGAACCAAATTGGCTTAAAGGCGAGGGGTTTTTCGCCTTTCCCGGAGTGAAATACCTAATGTAAGAGAAGATGAGGAGGCAAATTTGCCGGTGCTAGGCGAAATGTCGCACTCTTGGCGGTAGGCTGAGTTCAGGCCAACGGTTAAAAGTTGAAACGGTTAGGATAGCATAGGGTAGCAACATCTCCTTAAGAGATGGGTATTGGCCAGACATAGCCGCTCAGTGCGGCCCACTGCATGGCCAGCCCAAGGGTGAGAGACGAGCGGCCGAGCCTGCTGGGCGGACCATGCACCAAACAGGAGGTTACGGTGTCCTCATCCTTGTTGTTTAAACCCCCCGCCTCGGTGGGCGAGGGGATAGGTGCGAACAACCCGCCCTGGCCCGGTTAAACCGGTAGTAGGGGTAGGGTGTAAGTTGGAAAAGTTGGTTAAGATAGGGCACAGGAGGATTCCCCTCGGGCTTAACCCGAAGACGGTAGAGGATGGCACCAGGCAAACAGGACAACGCCTGGCACAATAGGGGAACCTCCTGTTGGGAAGGTTAACCAGTTAGGGATAAGAGATTGATAGGACCCCAGTTCAAAGGGGGAAGTGGGAGGGTTACCTCTTCCCCCTTTTGGCTAAATAATAAAGAGTGCGGCCGTTCAAACCCATATACTGTGTCCTCGTCTTCTTTGGGGGGAGGGGGTGCGTCGACAATTCCCCTCCGCGATTAAAGCGGCGGGGGTTTGGCGGCGCCCCCTTTCCTCCCTCCGGCCAAAGGAGGCGAGGAAGGAGCGGCCGCGGCGGGGAGGCGGGAGGCAGAGCAGGCCTGGTTGCCACGGCAACCTTGTGAGGAGCGCGCCCGGGGCTCTCGCGAGAGCGGAAGTCCCGGGCGCCATTTTAGAGCTCCCCGCTCAACCGCCTCATTCGGCCAGGCGGGAGCGGGGAGAAGGACGTGCACCCACCCACCCATCCCTCTCAAGGACAGCACTCCGAGTAAATACTGGTTGCGAGTTAGGACCGGAAAGGAATTTTCCCTGAACCAAATTGGCTTAAAGGCGAGGGGTTTTTCGCCTTTCCCGGAGTGAAATACCTAATGTAAGAGAAGATGAGGAGGCAAATTTGCCGGTGCTAGGCGAAATGTCGCACTCTTGGCGGTAGGCTGAGTTCAGGCCAACGGTTAAAAGTTGAAACGGTTAGGATAGCATAGGGTAGCAACATCTCCTTAAGAGATGGGTATTGGCCAGACATAGCCGCTCAGTGCGGCCCACTGCATGGCCAGCCCAAGGGTGAGAGACGAGCGGCCGAGCCTGCTGGGCGGACCATGCACCAAACAGGAGGTTACGGTGTCCTCATCCTTGTTGTTTAAACCCCCCGCCTCGGTGGGCGAGGGGATAGGTGCGAACAACCCGCCCTGGCCCGGTTAAACCGGTAGTAGGGGTAGGGTGTAAGTTGGAAAAGTTGGTTAAGATAGGGCACAGGAGGATTCCCCTAGGGCTTAACCCGAAGACGGTAGAGGAGGGCACCAGGCAAACAGGACAATGCCTGGCACAATAGGGGAACCTCCTGTTGGGAAGGTTAACAGTTAGGGATAAGGGATTGAAAGGACCCCAGTTTAAAGGGGGAAGTGGGAGGGTTACCTCTTCCCCCTTTTTTGGGATAATTAATAAAGAGTGCGGCCGTTCAAACCCATATATTGTGTCCTCGTCTTCTTTGGAGGTGGGTGCGTCGACAATGCCTAATTTGAGGATCTAAACTTTGAAAGTCTTTGACAAACGGGAGAAGGTTCAGAAGACAGGAACAAAGAACACACCGGAAGTTTAAGTAGCTTGTTCAAAGTAGTGAAGAGAGGCGAAAGGAGAAAAATGGAGAAAGTTCCAAACACATGCAACATTTATAAGTACCTAACTCCTTTATCCTCATGGAATCACTCCTGTTTTATGCTTGTGTAAGCAGAGACAGACCCCATTCATTGGAAAAACTCATCGGGAGATAGTTTGGGACAGACGTTACTCCTTGAGAGTTTCAAATGGAAATTCCTAGCTCCTACTGTAGTTGAATGAGTTTTGGGTGCCTAACAACATTAACTCTGACTCATGAACCACAGAAAGAGACTAGAGGTGTGCACAAGGTGCCCATATCATCTTTTGTTTTCATTTTTTGTGTTTGTTATTTAAGTTTGTCATTTTCTTTTTCATAAATATCAAATTTTTGTTTTCGTTTTTCATTGGTTTCAATGGAAAACACGTGTTTGACTGTAATTATTTTGTTTTTCATTATTTTTGACTGACACTTTAAGAGAATGTACCTCCAGTGGAAGGCATTAAGCATACCAAATTCCAAAAATATTGGATGAAGGAATCAGATTTTATAAGCTGTTGAATTATATTATTTTTCAAACATTTTCATATACATTCTTAACTATAACTTCTTTGTATCACATTTAAAGTATATGAAACTAGCAAGTTTATACCCCTTCCCATATTTACTATCTCTGCCAACTTTCAGAAGGATTGGATAAAAGGTCCTGGTGGTATAAGCAATTAACTTATAAATGTACGTATGACTGTAACATCTTTGTAGTACAACAGGTGTACATTAAATTTTTCAGGACTGTATGTCACATGTTGAAAATCATCTCAGCCAAATATCAGAAAGATGTGATAATAAAGGGTCCCAGTTTTATATGCCTGCACAGCATATTCAGAGAAGGAGCCTATGTCAGGGATTCTCTTACGTGTCACTGTGTTAGAAGATTGATTTGTGATGCCAATTGGCCAGCAGAAATGTCAACCAAATATCCTCATTCTGTGCTGTGACCATCCCAACATCTCTCCCCCACTTGTTATTGGTAAGTCAGAAGTATCTGTTTAGGAAAGAGACAATATTCTCTTATGTCCTCTGTCACAATGCTGCAGGATGTGATTGTGATGATAATTGGCCAGCCTAGATGTGTAAACTACATCTTCTGATTGCTGGGATGCTATCCTCAAAGTCCCAGTTATGTCCCTTCTGTGCCTGCCTGAGGGGCCGCCCCCTATGCCAGCCTCAAAGCCACTACCAATTGGTCCTGTAAAGCTGGAAGCATGCACTAATTGACCATTGAATGTGTCTGTCAGTCTTTTCGGTTGGTCCACATCCTCCCTCCTACAGCCTTCCTCCCCCTGCCATTCCAGGTGCCTGCCTCTGACTGGCACTGCATGTGCTGCTGTTTATCTGAATAATGGTCTTCAAGGGGACAATTTCAATTGCTTATAAAATTGGGTCCCTTTATCAAATTGTCCTGTAGTTTGACAGAGATGACAGGGAAGGTATGGGATACATTCCTGCCAAATGCCTTGTAAACAGGATGGAATATAAAAATATTACAGCTGGAAACATATTTTCAAGTTAATGTCTTATACCTTCAGGAACCTTTATCCATTCTTTTTGAAAATTGGCAGGAGTGTTAAGCTTGTGGAGGGACATAATATTCACAGGATTAATGTAAATTGTATGGAAGATAAAGAAGTTGTAGCCATGAATATGTATGGAGCTTTTCTTAAAATCACAACATTCAATTGCTTCTAAAATCGGTTCCCTTTAACTGATCATCAGAATTGAATAAGAATAAGAATCAAAAACGTTATAGCCAGACATACGTTTTTCTGTGTTTTACCTTTATTTCAAAAACAAAATGTCATTTTTGTTTCTATTTTTATTATTATTATTTTTAGTTTTAGTTATTGCAATAACAATAATGAAAATGACAATTTTCCTTATCGTTTTTGTAATAACAAAAATGACATGCACACCCTTAAAAGAGACAAAGTTGAACTACAAGCCCCAACGTGTCCAGCGGAAATCTGCTAAAACCTACAATGCAACTCATGTTCTAGGTGGGACGGGAGAATCTGGAACCTCTGAGTGAGGATGAGTTGTGTAATATCTTTCTTTTTGTGTGTGTGCATGGATTAATGCAGCTACATTTATTGACCTCATTCTTTCAATTGCAAACTTCATATAGTATATTTCTTGGTAATTTTGATTTTATTTTATTTGTTAAATTTGTCAAAAGTTGGTAAAAACATACAATGGTGAAACAATCTCTACAAAATTTTCGACTACGAATTACATTTTTAAAAAAAATTCATATATCCAAATAAACAAATAAGGATAAGAAAGGGAAAATTGGGGGTGGTGGCATGAGAGAACCAGAATAACGTAACTCCTAGAAAGTCAGTAAACACACAACAATATAATAAAGTCCTTCTTGGCTTTTATATAAAGAGGGAGAGGGGATAAAGGAAAGAGGAAGAGGTGGTGCTGGTGGGAATAGCCCTCCAGTAAGTGAAACATCTGTAGTAACTTCCAGAATGAATAAGTTACATTTGCTGATGCCCCCAGGCAGTTTTATCCCAGATGTTGCTTTATTTCTGTCTCTACAGATAAACCCTTCTGCTGACAATGGGAGCAGGCAATCAAACCATTGTGACTGAATTCATCCTCATCGGTCTCTCCAATCAGCCCAAGACACGTGCAGCTCTGTTTTTTTTCTTCCTTGTTGTCTACTTGATCACCCTGGTTGGAAACAGCCTCATTATCTTGGTGGTAAGAGTGGACCCTCGGCTTCAAACCACCATGTACTTTTTCCTCAGCAACTTGTCCTTCCTGGATATTTGTTACTCTTCAGGCTCCGTGCCACAGGTGCTGGCCAACTGTTTGAAGGACCGGCCCACCATTTCCTTCGGCAGATGCCTGGCTCAGATGTCCATCACGCTCTTCCTTGGGGTCACCGAGTGCATCTTGCTGGCGGCCATGGCCTATGACCGGTATGTCGCTATCTCAAATCCTCTGCGCTACACACTCATCATGAACAAGAGAGTTTGCATCCAGATGGCAGTGGGGTCATGGACTAGTGCCTTCCTGCTGACCATCGTGCCCTCTTTCTCCATGCAGGCTAATCTGTGTGGGCACAATGAAGTGGATCACTTCACCTGTGAGGTGGTTGCTCTCCTTAAGCTGGCTTGCTCAGACACTTCCGTCAATCAGCTGCTGATGTTTGCAAGTGCCCTGCTCACCCTGCTTCTCCCTTTCTCCTTCATAATTATCTCCTACACGCGCATCATCGTGGTCATCCTGAGAATCCACTCGGCTGGCAGCAGGTTCAAGGCCTTCTCTACCTGCGGCTCCCACCTGGCTGTGGTGACTATATTCTATGGCACTGCCATATTCATGTACGTAAGGCCTCATTCCAAACCATCCCAGGCCCAGGACAAAATGGTGTCTGTGTTTTATGGGGCAGTGACCCCAATGCTAAACCCTTTGATCTACACTCTGAGGAATCAAGAGGTGAAAGGGGCCCTGAGGAGAATGACTTGGAGAAAAGGGGATTATTAAATATATCAATCTAACTAGATCTCACATTCCCCCAAAACATACTTTCATAATGCAACATGGAACACTGAGGGGAGAGAGGACAAGTAGTGGGCAAATTTTATTTTATGTGAAAATGTTGGTTTTATCAGCAGTAGTGCAGAGAAAATGAAAAATAAAACAATGGTAGAAAAAATAGGAACAAGTCATGTTGAATATAGTGTTTGTATGTTATGGGGTAAGTAGGTAAGTAGCTAAGTAAGGGGGAAATTCCAATCAGAGGGTCATTTCAGACGTAACGATACCATGGTCAACCACAGTGAATCCTCTGTGATGGCTGTTTGTAATGTTACGTCTGTTGTGTTTCCCGCCAGCTGTTCACCCCAGTGAATCACTGGTGGGAATCACAATTACCACAGTTCTGGACCTCTGGCCACCCGGAGGTCCAGAATCATGGTGGGATCAGGCCCCAACCATGGTTGGATTGGCCACAATCCAGGATGGGCTTCAGGTAACGTCTGTTACCTACAGAGCGGCCGGATCATGGTCCCAACCACGGGACGGAAAAAGGCACAGCAGCTGGATTGACCGCTGTGCCCGCCCATCTCCCAGAGGGTGGGCGGCTGGGGGAGCACAGGGGGGTGGGGTTGAGCGGCGCAACTTGCGGCCGCACAGCCCCAATCCCCCTCCAGAATCAGGCCGGAATGTCTAAAGGAAAGCTGGCCTGATTCCTGACCAGGATCCGAAACAGATTCCGGTCCATCATTCAACGTGGTGGGCCTAGCGGCCCAGTACGTCTGAAGTTACCCAGAATTTTCAGAAGTGCAACAAATCTTGGTATAAAAGACGGCACAGTTTTCTACCAAGACAGTTTTATTCTACTAAATAAAAAAGTGGCTATGATTTTATGCCAGTGGCTATGATTTGTATGAAAAGTGGCTATGATTTGTATGAAAAGTGGCTATGATTTTAGTAAAATGTCTTTTTTTTTCCCATTGAAATTATATTTGTGGGAAATATTTCACCTACTTTTATTGAGTATTTAAATCATTGGCGAAAGATGATTTAATGCCTCCCTGGAGTTCAAAGGGCTCAAATTCAAGTCCAAAATAACAGCTAAATAACCCGGGGGGGGGGCGGGGGCGGGGACAAACTACCAGCCCCCTGAGCTTCCCCAGATTGATGGCAGTCTAATTGTGTCTCATTCAATCTAAATAGTTTTTCATGGGTATCAAAAGAACATCCAGGTGTGCACACAAGCTCCAAAGCATAAACATAAACCAAACATTGTCACATGCACGAAAGGCAGCTACAGACAGAATTTGGGGTTAATCTGACTGCAACACTTTATTAACCATAAACAACTGGTAGTCTCGGTAATATAGGTTAGGGGTAAAAAAACAAACCAGAACAAAATCCAGTGTCCAGTGTCTCAGCTCGCTGGGCGTTTTCACACACACATTTCTCCTGCATGTTTGCTGTTACATCCTGAACTTTCTGTGTGTCTAAATCACTCACCCAGATCTTAAACATCTGGCTCTTCGAACTTCTACATATTCTTTTTTTATATATATATAAATAGCAGTCAAACACGTGTACAGCTACACTGGTACTACAGAAATTACATACTAACATCAAAGAATCTGCACAGTTATACTGCAGACCGGTGTCATTAACAGATACAGTACTTGAATCATACTTCTCACATTCATGAGCAGGGTAGATAAATTGGAGTAAACTCCTTTCCTAATCTTCCAGCTTGTTGACAGGCTAGAGGATAAGAAAGCCCCACAATATAGGTTCAATTGCACAGACGTGAGATAAACACTGCAACTCTGACAGATTCGATATCAGTTCCTTACCCAGTGTCCTCCCTCCCATCTCTCTTACAATTGGGGTCCACGTTTCTCTGAAAAGATTCCCTTTCATGTGCAGCTCTGCATGCAGTTTTTCCATTGTATGTAGGTACCAAATCCTGTTTGACCATTCCTCAAAGGGCAACTCTTCTATCGATTTCCAATGTCTGGCAATGATATTTTGTGCTGCTAGGGAAAGTGTCTGACAGGCCCTTTGGCTAAATTCCATACTTTTGGTTTGTGGGTATAATCCCAACAGGGCAATCTCTGGTTTACAAGGTATCACTGTCCCCGCAATCTTATTTGCTATCTTCCAAACCTTTAGTGTAGAACTCTTTTACCTTCCAACAACTCCACCAGCAGTGGAAATAATCACCCACTTCGCCACAACCTCTCCAGCATAGAGCTTTCCTAGATGGACTTGCATACTTCATTCGTACTTTGGAGTGGCGCGTTCTTAAGACTTCAATTATCAGGCTTAAGAATGCGCCGCTCCAAAGCCCCGTGTCTCCAGCAGCCGCCGCTGCCGGCAACGGGGAGAACATCACTTCCGGCGGCTTTGCTTTAGTGCGGCGTTGAGGAGGCGCTTCAGTGCTCCTCGTTTAAAGGCAGCCTTTCTTGTGGACTTGTAAATCAAGAAGATTGAAAGACCAACACTTTAAGGTGTGTGTAAAAATGCTCACTGATCCCCAATCCATTCCCATTCCCTGACACTGAATGGGGTCTCTAGTCCATTCGAGCCACCTTGACACCTTAAGTTGGGGTCCTGAGGAAAGAGTGATGGTTCCTGCACCAACTAGGGACAGCATATAACCTGCTTAGTAGCACAGTCCCCATCTCCCCTCAGGGTTGGGTGAAGCTATGGGTTGCTTATCCTCTGACTGGCTCCTCCTTCCCTCACCTGGTAAGGAGGTGCTTCAACTGTCAGAAGGTCAGTCGTCCATGTTCCATTCCCATTTTGTGAGCTCTCTTTTCCATTGGCACTGGACTACCGCCACTAGGGTTGCGACACTGAACAAAAGGAAGATCCGCACAACTTGAGCGGGCATGGATGGGATTGGGTGGTAGGGTTTAGGGAGGAAGATTGGAGGGTAGGGAGTGCTGGGGGGGGCAGGGATAGGGATTAGGTAGGAAGTTATTGGGGGGTTGGGGTTAGTAGGGTTCTTTTGGTAATTGTATTTTAATGTTTTTTACTTATATTTTATCTTTTTTGTAAGTTGCCCTGAGTCTTTGGGGAAGGGCGGGCTACAAATGTTAATAAATAATAATCATATTCATGAAGTGTTCTGTGGGATGTTCATAGAATTTCTTTTCTAAGCCCACATCTTCAGACACTTTAGTGAGTGGAGATTCAAAGGCAAAGGCTAGTTTTGCTGGAATGCAATGTACCCACATCCCAGAACAGAACAATAATAGTCTTGTTATGGTTGTAGTTCATTGTTTATCTCTGGCAAAATCCTGCACTTCTCACATGGGGTTGGCTGCATTTCCAAGCTCAGTGAGTGTTCCTTGTTCAGTGTTATGTGTGGTGTTCCACCCTAGAGCAGGGGAAATGCTATCCCACCCCAGAGCTGGGGAAATGGATTGTAAGCAACGGTATTATCATCAGTTCTCCCATGACTGCACCTAGAGTATTGTGTGCAGTTCTGGTCACCTCATCTCACAAAAGATATAGTCGAACTAGAAAACCTAGAGACAAAAACCTAGAAAACTATAACTAGAGAACCTGTTGCTTCTCCCTCCATAACACTGTTAAGATTTGTCCTTTCTCTGTGTCTCCTTTGCCAAAACCCTTGTTCATGTCCTGGTCATCCCTCGTCTCGATTACTGTAACCTCCTTCTCACTGGCCTCCCCCGCTTTCCCCTTTCTCCCCTTATCTCTGTCCAAAACTTTGCTGCCAGGGTCATCCACCTCGGCCATTGGTTCGACCACGTGCAGCCCCGCTTCTCCTCTTTTCACTGGCTCCCTCTTCCTGAACAAATCCTGCACAAACTCCTAGTCTTCACCTATAAAGTTCTTCACAACCTTGCTCCCCCCTACCTCTCTGCGCTAATTTCCCTCCGTACTCCAGTCCATGAACTTCGCTCCTCCTCTGTCCACTCTCTCGCCCTCCCACACCTCCCCCGCTCCCCTAACCGCCTTCGTCCCTTCTCCCTAGCAGCTCCCCATGCCTGGAACTCCCTCCCTGCCCACATCCTCCTCGCCCTCCTCCCTTCGTACCTTCAAATCCCTCCTCAAGATCCTGCTCTGCCCTCCCTGACTTCTTGCTCCCCTCACCTAACTCCTGCTGATACCCTCCATCGAGTAAATACTTTACCTAAGGTCTGTGTACTCATATCTTCACCACATGGACCAACCAGTCATCATTCTTGATGTAACCAAGCCAAGTGCGTCACTGCACCTGGGACCTCGCATCCTCATGAATGTTACACTCCTTGTCTCTCTGTTCCCCTTCCTTCGTCTCCCCCCCACCCCACCCCCGTCTCTCAGATTGTAAGCCCTAGGGCAGGGACTGTGTCTATCCAATTACTTTGTAAAGTGCCAGGTACATTGCAGGCGCTAATAAATGCTTGCTAATAATAATAATAATAATAATAATAATAATAGAAAAGGTACAGAGAAGGACAATAAAATGATTGAGGTTATAGAACAGCTCCTGTATGAAGAGAAGCTTTCTAGGTTGCGGCTCTTCAGATTGGAGAAGAAAGGAGTGAGAGGGGATATGATAGAAGTTTATAAAATCATGAGTGGTGTGGAACACATACATAGGGTTTGGCTATTTACCCTCTCAAAGAGTACTAGAACAAAGGGACACCACATGTAATTAACTGGCAGGAAATATAAAAAAAATAAGAGAAAGTATTTTTTTCACTCAGTGCACAATTAACTTGTGGAATTTACTGGCAGAGGAAGTGGTCAAGACTGGTAATGTTGCTATTTTTAAAAAGGGATTGCATACATTATTGGAGAATTAGGAATGTGCGAACAGAACGCAATTTGGATGTTCGGTCGTGGCCGTTCGGTTCGGTAATCAAGTTCAAGTTCGGTCGGTCGGTCGGTCTGGGAATCAAGTTCGCATTTGGTCGTTCAGTTTGGCAGCGTTCGGTCCTGCCGAACGTTCGGCAGTTAGGTATCGGTATCGGTATCGTTTGGTCCTACAAACACACTATAAAAATGAATCACTACACACTATCTCTATCTATCTCTATGACTAAGCTAACTCAGTTACCGGCCTGTCTCTAACCTTCCCTTTTTAAGGAAGGTTATTGAGCAGGCGGTGGCAATCCAGCTCCAGGGACATCTGGATGGGATCGGTTTCATAGACCCTTTTCAATCTGGGTTCCGTCCCGACTATGGCACTGAGACAGCATTGGTGGCCTTGGTCGACGATTTCCACCGGGAGATGGATGCAGGATGTTCTACATTTCTTATTCTGCTAAATCTCTCAGTTGCTTTTGATACCGTGGATCATGGGTTGCTTTTGAGACGGTTGAAAGACCTGGGGGGTCTGGGCGGGACTGTATTTGAATGGTTCCGCTCATTCCTCTCAGGGAGAAGCCAGCGGGTGGTATTGGGAGCTGAAACATCTTGCCCTCACGCCTTGTCCTGTGGCGTTCTGCAGGGTTCTATTCTGTCTCCTTTATTATTTAATGTATTTATGCAGCCCTTGGGGGAGGTTGTGAGAGGGTTCAGGGTGCGATGTCACCAATATGCTGATGATACTCAGCTGTACCTCTCTTTTTCAGGTGACCCAGACCCTGCTGTCTCATTGCTATCCCAGTGTCTGGATGCCGTGGCAGATGCGGAAGAGCAGACTGAAGCTCAACCCCAATAAGACGAAGGTGATGGTGGTGGGGAGGGTGAGGGAGGTGTCGGCCCCCCTGATTGGGGGAGTTTGCCCTCTGATAGCTCGTCCTCTGATATCTCTGGGGGTGGTGTTGGACTCAGATCTCCACCTGGATCGACAGGTGGAGGGGTTGGTGAAGGCCACCTTCTGCCAGTTGTATCTAGTGTGAAGACTGCGTCCATACGTCTCTGGGCCGGACCTGGCCTCCCTCATCCATGCCTTCGTCACCTCGAGGCTGGACTACTGTAATGTGCTCTACGTGGGGCTGCCCTTGTTCCTGGTCTGGAGGCTGCAGCTAGTGAAGAATGTGACGGTCCAGCTCCTGATGGGGTTGGGTCGTCGGGAGCATATAACATCTGTGCTCCAGACTCTGCACTGGCTGCCAATAGCGTGCTGAGCCAAGTTCAAGGTATTGGTGTTGATCTAAAAGGCCATTCATGGTCTGGGCCCCTCCTACCTCAGGGACTGCCTCACCCTCCATGCCCCAGAGTGACTCCTTCAGTCTGCCGGGGG
>QEPC01001840.1:1471442-1486938 GCA_003113815.1 Sphenodon punctatus
TCAGGATAGTATTTGGGCCGTTCCTTGGGCTTTCGCACCTGGAACTTAGGCCCCTATCATCATAGGGCACAGAGCTTGGATTGGGGCAGAGTTCTTGCACACCACAAGGGAATGGTAGAGACAGTGGGGATTGGTGCAGGGGGAGCAAGGCAAGGGCCCAGGGGTAAGGGGAACAGGGATGCAGGGGCTTGCACACAGGAGTGGGGATGGAGGAAAAAGGGGGCCCAGGGAGGAGCAGAAATGCCAGGCCCGCAGGCCCCTTCACACCACCCACTCACACCTTCAGGGAGCAACAGGGAATAGGAACACCAAACACTCATGGGCAATACACTGAATCACTGTCAGATGCACGTCGAGAACAAGGATGGGGAAGGGCAGGGAAAATGGAGGCCACAAGGGAGACAAACACAGAGGAATATTCACAGTCTTGCACTTAGCTTTCAAGTGAGAGGGGCTAGTTCATCCAGGCAGGAGCTCTGTTCACCGGCCCAGAGCTCACTGAGAGGCCGGCTTATGAAGGGGAAGCCCCGCCCTCTGCACGCTCCCGCAGGCATGTGGAGCGGCGCAACGGCGGGCGGGGCCTTGCTTCGTCGGGGGAAGCATCAGCTGTTGGCGCTACGTCAGCATGCACTGAAGTCCTGGTTAGCCACGGAGACGCCTCCGCTGGGGTAATGCTGGTGGGGGCAGGGCCTATTGCTTCGGGGAGTGGCCGCGGCGGCTGACAACTGTTTGGTCATTTCTGAGTTCGGATCGATTTCGGGTTCGGTCTGCTCAGGTTTGGTTTGGACTTTCAGTTCGGTCATCCAAACAGACCGAGTTCGATCCGAACTCTGAACATCCGAACCGCATTCACACATCCCTATGGTGGATAGGTCCATTAATGGATATTAGCTATGTAGGTTTTGGGGATGTAACCTCTTACTGTTGGGGACTGGAACAGCGATCCATTGATTGCAAATTGTGCCCTGTTGGATAATTCTCCCAAGAGACAGACATTGTCCACCATCACAGACAGGATGCTGGGCTTGATGGACCACTGGTCTGACCCAGTACAGCACTACTTAAGTTATGTTTTAGTAATTAAACAAAACAAAAATGAATTACCCATTTCTAAGAGTAGAAATGAGGGTTGCCATTTCCCCTTCAGTATTAATGATAGTTGTTTATTAGGTTGGGTCCTTGCAATCTGTCACAATTTATTCACAAACACAACTATGGAAGCCAGTTGGGGAAGCTGGCATACTTTACTTGTCCATGAAGCAGAGTACACAAATTATAATGAAGAACTTTACAATCTCTGAGATCCTTACATCCCATCAAAAGTGGTGATAAGAACACAAGGTGTTCTAATACACAACCAAAAATAAAAAGGCATATCTTGCCAAACAAAGGAGAAAAAAAGGTTATGTTCACCCAAAGTCCAAAGGTAGAGTTCCTCAGTAGGCAAAAATGGTGTCAGAACTGCGGGTAATTTCAGACATTACAAGATCACAGTCAACCACAGTGAACCACAGACAATCCCACGGCGTAACCATAGAGCCGTGAACGTCTGATCAGTGGCATCCAAATGTTCATCATAGTAAATCACCCATAAGGGCCAAAGCCAACCATGGCTCTGGAGGTCGGAATGGGACCACCCCCAGAATCGTCGTCAAAAATATTCCCACCAGGAAACCGCCAAACGTAACGACTGAACAGCAACCACCAGGTGGGACCAAAGAAAATTATCCCCAGCCATGGCGAACACATGTAGTGTCTCTGCCAGGCAACGAGCAACACACAGACCGGGGAGGGAGATTTAAAAGGCACACAGCAGCAGGAGAATGTGGTGGGATGGAGCAAGGTGGAAGGGCTAGGAGAGCGGAGAGTGAGCGAGGAAGGGAGAAGGAGGAGGAGGAGGAGGAGGAGATGGTGGTGGTGGCGGAGGATCAGCAGCAGCAGCAGCAGCCAGGGCAGGCCGCCCCAGAGGGGACAACCAGCCAGGGGATGGAGGCACCCTGGAAATGGGTAAAGAGAGTGAAGGGGGGCCCGCACAGCGGCAGAGGGGCATGAAGGGGGGGTACCCGGAGGAAGGGGGCAGGGAGGCGGACCATGGGTTGGAAGGACAGAGGCACCTAACCCCCCATATATGACCTACAGACACAGAAACAGGCCCAGGAGCCTGAGCCCCTGGAAGAGACCGGCGGAGGGGAAGCAGAGGAGGAGGAGGAGGAACCACAGGAGGAGGGCAAGTATGAGAGACATCAGTACCAGCAAGGGGGGCAATGGGAGCACAAGGAGAACCAGGAATTCATCCAGATCTGGGGGTCCTGGAGCACCAGGTGGAGCTAGCCATGAACAAGAGGAACGAACATGTGTTCACAGAGATCGTGCGGGACATGGAGACGGTGGGGCACCACAGGTATATGGCCCAGTGCCTCTCCAAGGCCAAGGAGCTCAAGAGGGAGTACAAGGCCATCAAAGACAATAACCAGCGGTCTGAACAAAGGGCATGAACCACCCCCTACTATGAGGCCCTGGACCACATCCTACACCTGAAGGGATCCATAGTCACCCCACGGCTTGTGGAGAGCACAGTGGTCCAGGGGAGGGACTGGGCTGATGTACCCCCACCCCTGGAGGCCCCGCCTGCAGGCACCGACTCCGGGGACCCAGCCCCCCTAGAGGAACGCCCTGGGACCTTGGGAAGCAGCAACCCCCCCCCCTCATGAATCAGCACCGGGAATCCACACCTGCATTCTGACTTGGGCGAATCTGAGGCCAGAACACTGGTCACCCTGAGCCAGTGGATGCAGGGGGAGCACAGCCACATGGAGGAGCTGGCCTCGGAGGGCTTCAAGACAGACATAGAGGGTAGGCAACTGGTCGGTATGGTAAATGGACCTTAGGGGGTGTGCGAGACCATCCTTGTGGCCCCCAGGAACCAGGGAACATAGAAGGGGGGGTCGGGGTGCACAGGGGCCTGCCCAAGCATGGAACAGGGGGGACAGGTGCTGCTGACTGGGGATCACTGGCCCCCGGTGCCAGAGAGTGGAGGAGATGGTGGGAGGGGGACCGGGCACATGCAAGGGTAACTCAACCTCCCACATCCATTCCCCAACAGGTGCACACACGCCCTGGCACATAGGACCACCAGGCGAGGGGGACAGTGGGGAACAGTCACAGAAGCAGCCATTGGACCATGGTGAGGTACCATGGCAGGGGTATGGGCACAATGGGAGTCCATTGAGGGCATGGATGGCCAGGTGAGGCATCCCCCCCATCCCAGTATGGCATGCCCAGAGACTCTGACCAGGGGTGGGTGGGTGGACAGGGCAAAGGAAGGCACCAAGGGGGAGGAACATGCCCACCATGTTCCGGGGGTCCCATACGACCACCCCCAGCACTGCTCTGGGACATGTGGCATGTGACCGAGTCTAACTCACAGTGTCCAAATGTCTCCCCAACAGGGCAACAAGCAGGGCCCCCACCAGTAGACCCCATGCCCTAAGCACGCGGATGTGGAAGCACAGGGCACGGGTACAGCACCAGAGGGAGGACCTGGCTGAGGAGATCATCCGGACCAGCATGGAGCAGGGAAAGTGGATGATTGCTGCCATAGACCGCATGGAGGTGCCCACAGAGAGAGCCCTGCAGCATGTGGAGGCCAAGGACTGCAGCTGTCAGCGGAAATGCATCAGAAATGGAGGCAGGAATGACGGGAACACATCAGGCAGATTGAGGCATTGGAGCAGCTGAATCAAACCATAGACCAGCTGGGTGCAGAGCGCTCCAGGAAGATGGATATGTCCCTGGACATTGGCACCTCACTGCTGCTGCATACAGGGACCACGAGTGCATACATCCTTGCAGCCACTCCGCCCGGCACCATACAGGCTCCAGAACCTCAGCAGCCTCCTGTGGTGCCCCCACTGCTACCACCACCGTCCCATCCACTGGCATGGTCTATGACCCTGCTCATCCACCTCCTGGTCCCACCCGGCCTCTGGAGACAGAAGCCATCCAGGGAGGTCCCTCCTGCACCATCAGAACCAACACCCATCCCAGCCGCACAGGGCGGCTTAGAGCCGGAGTCTTCGCAGGAAATGGTCAGGGAGATCAACAGCAGGGGTGAGGGGAGCTCCCAGAGCTCCATGGTATCTGCAAGGTGGTCGAGGGGATGGCCCAGGAAGCAGCAGGTTCGGGGGCAGGGGATGGGGGAGGTAGGGAAGGCCAGGGAGCAGCAGGGTAGGGAGGGGGAGGGGGACACGGCACTTGGGACACAGAAGGAACAATAAACACATGGGTTTGCACTAACAACAGCTTAATTGTTTACTTAGGGTATGGGCAAGGGGCCAGGGGATCGCCGAGGCATGCCGACAGGTGGGGTCTGCCATGAGGAGGCCCTCACATGGCTGTAGGTGAATGGAGGTGCTGGGATGGCTGGCTCTGGGACTCACCTGTGCAGTTGGGGTGGGGGTCACAGGGATAAGGGGTGTCCCATGGCAGCCCTGGGGGGGGGGTCGGGCCGACCCAGTGCACTCAGGCCCCGGCTATACACCTCACCAGCTATACACCTCACCAGGGAAGCGTGGATCCAGTTGGCATAGTGGTATTCCCATGGGTTCTCCGCATTCACATAGAGCGGCATGGGTCCTGGTGGCTTCTGGGGCATGGGGAACGCCAAGGCAGCCCCATCGGTCTCACAAATGTTGTGCAGGACACAACAAGCACCGATCACGAGGGCCAAGATCTCCACAGCCAAGTCCAGCCAACCAGCAAGGCACCTCCAGCGCTGCTTGAGGGCACTGAAGGCGCTCTTGACCATGGTCCACAAGGCACATAGCCGTGAGTTGAACAGCGCCTCCACAGGGTTTCTGGGGACCGGATATGCCTTCATGAGCCAGAGGAGGAGCAGATAGATGGGTCCCCCCAGGGTGCAGGGGGGCATCAACACCCCCTCGATCCTGGACATCCTAATGTCAGCAAAGTCCCCCCAGTACATCCATGCATAGAGGGGTGAGATGGCAAGGATCCGGGCATCATGGATGTGGCTGCAGTGGCCCATGAAGATGTCTGTGAAGCGGCCCCAGTGGTCCACAACTTCCTGGAGTTGCAAGGAATGGTACCTGTGCCTATTGATGTATTTGACAGCATCCCCATTGGGGGGGCCGGAGGATCTCGATGTGGGTGCCATCCACAGTGCCCAGACAGTTGGGGAAGCTGCCAGCTTGAAGCCAGTCAACACAGCCTCCTGGTCCATGAGCTGGATCGTGTGCTCCAGGAGCATGGCCTCCATGGCCTCGCAGAAGTCACGGAGGATACCCGTGACGGTGCTCACTCCCACACCGTACTGCTGCACCACGAACTGGCAGGAATTGGGTATTGCCAGTGCCCAGACCAAGATGGCCACTCGCTGGACCATGGGTATGGGGGTGCACATGGGGGGGTGCAGCTGCTCCAGCCAGGGCACCAACAGCTCAGCGAGGCGCAGGAGGCACCAGCTGTCCATGCGGAAGTGTGCACTCCACGCTGCATCATCCCACCATGCCAAGGCCCCGGGCCACCATTCCTGTGCCCGGTCCATGACCCAAAGCCACCTTTGTGTGGGCATGGTGAGCATGACAGCGCTTCGCATAGCTGCCTGGCACCAGTTGTGTCAGCCAGCAGCCTTGCGAAGGGCAACAGTGCACCCTCGGGTGAGGCTCAGGGCCTGTTGGTACACCCTGGATGCCCTGAACCTGGCCTGGGAGTGCTGGCGCCCGTGGTGGGTGTTCCAGGCAGCCACCCCCAATGAGGGAGGTCAGGGCAGTCAGGTGGAGCAGGTCCGTGGAGAGCCGCTGGAGGTTGGAGTGCTCCCGGTACCACTCCGCACATAGCCCCAGGAGCATCCGCCTTGCATCCCTCTGGTCTGCGTCTATAGCAGTTCGTGCTCATGGTATGGTCAGGCGCATGGCTCTCCTGCCAGTGTCCCGGGCTCACTCCTCTGTGCCCTGCTCATGCACCTGTGGGGCAAGCCCTGGCACATCTGTATTGGCCACCCTTGGTCCTCGGCCACCAGCCCTGCCGCCAGCTGACCTGGGGCTACTCACCTGTGCCTGTGGGGTCTTCCCAGGCCTCCTCATGCCTATTGTCTCCATGACTGTGTGGGTCTGGGGCCCCTGGACTGAACCTCCCGGCTACCTCCGGGGAGGGAGGGGGCTGTATGTGCTGCAAGCCAGTTCCAACTCGCATCCGTTCCCAACCATGCATTTGCATCAGTGCGGGGATCCCTGCCGCATGGATCTTCCTCGGACCACTCTGGTGCCTTCCACAACTTGGTTGCCCTTAACCTGTGACCCTGCTCAGTCCCCATGGGAACCCTGTGACTTGGGCCTCCTGTGTTGCTGTTGTGTGTCCCGTGCTGCCTGTGCTGTCAATGGGGTTCTGAATGCCTTTCACCATTCCCTGTTCTGTTTTTTTTGTTTCCCTGTGTGCCCCAGTATGCTCCCCCCTTCCTTCCTTTCCCATTCGGGTGTGTTTGCGCCCGGGTGTGTGTGTGTGGTTTGTGTTCTGCTGTGTCTGTGGCTTCCCTGTCCCTGTTGTGTGTGCTGGCTCTGCATCTCTTTTCCCTCCTCCTCCTCCTCCCTACCAGTTTTCCGTGTGTGGGCATTGCCTTTTGGCACTTTTGGCTTCATTTGCCCTTGGTCGGCCATATCTGACTCCCGCTCTGCCCTGGTGGCTTCTGGGTATTCTGACCATGGTCCGGAATCAGCATAACGTCTGTTGCGCTGCCCTGGGTTGTGGTCCAACTGGCCATTTCCTTGCCGTGGTCCCGCTCTTGGCACATCTCTTCGGGGCTGTCCTGGAGCACGGGAGAGGATTAGCCGGCTCACCACGGTTGGGAATCCACTGTGGTGACCTGGGAGCGCGTAACATCAGAAATTACCCTGCGTCTCAGTGCCTGCAGGACAGGGAAGGTAGGTTTGTTACATGGATGAGTGAAAGCCAGAAAGCCCTTATAAAGCAACAGTGGAGGGGATAACTCAGTGCAATGCCAAATCATGCTTACTGGTCTAAGCTAGTTGGAGTTTCTGAGTCAGGAATACCTACCTGAGGGGTGCAAGATTAAAACACTAAAAGGGTACTGTTTAATTCCTGATCTGTCCAAGATTGTTCAGATATCACAATTTTAATGGGTATAACCATTTTTGCAGATACCCATTTCAGCCCTAGTTATGTGTTTCAGTAGCATATGGGTGACTTGCCATCCTAGAGCATTTGTGAAATCGCATTGCTCTGGATCTACACTGTGGAAATCAAGGTCAGAATCTATCTAGATCAAAACATGGCTGGAATTGTCAGCATTTCTGAAAGAGGATGCTAAAATGACGTGACGAATAGCAAGGAATCTGGATACCTAACTCCCCAGCCCCCTTTGAAAACAATAGGGGCTAAATGACCCAATTGCCATTGAAACCTGAGACAGCTGCGTAACTGACTAGCACAGTCATTGAAAACTTACGATCTTAATTTTTATAATAATAATAATAATAATAATAAATTTTATTGTTTCAACCATAGGTTATAACAAAATATATACAATAAAACATCGCTAAAAGATCAGCACTAAGTTAAATCAAGAGAAGACATTCACAGTGGTAAGCGTTCCCAGGTTAAAGGGGTCTTCAACAAAATCCAAACACAATAATATTTTAAGAAAATCAAGTTAGTGCCCTTTTTAACTGGTGAAATCAAGCAGAAAATTTTTGAATCCTTTTATTTATTTATAGTAATTATGATTCTGAAGGGACATATCCTCCTTCCTTTATGAATATGCAAGGATTATGTTTTTATTAACAAAGCGTATGGGGGAAGCAACTATCTTGACATAGGCCCTTTTTACACAGACACTCTAACACCAATAAAATGGGTGTTACATTTTATTATACCTGGTACAGGGCAAAACTCCAGCCCTGCAACATCGGCCCTTTTCACACGAGATGCCTCCTCAGTGCCTCACAATTTCGCTGGGTGGAGATGGGTGGAGGTGTCTGTGTAAACATCACGTGCAGTGGGTGTAGGTGTGTGAATGCTCCCGCGCATCACCCATCTCCACACACACCCCACCCACGGAACAACAGACTCCACTGCTGATTGCTCTGTGGGTGGGGGGTGGGTGGAGATGGGTGTTTCATGGGAGCATGCACGTACCTACACCCACCGCAAGTGGTGTTTACACAGACGACGCCACCCATCTCCACTCAGCGAAACTGGTTGGAGGTATCTCGTATGAAAAGGGCCCATTTTGCAGGGTTACAGTGTTGCCCTGTACCATGTATAATAAAATGTAACACCCATTTTATCGGTGTTAGAGTGTCTGTGTGAAAAGGGCCATAGTATTACACACACACACACACACACACACACACACACACACAGAGTTGACTCTGAATTGGGTACTACCCTGGAGGTAATCTCAACAAATTATACAGATGAATTGATTACAATTCTAAAGGGAGCTATCCTTCTTTCCTCCTATGAATTATACAGATGTCCTCATACAATTAATGTGTCATTAACCACAATATAATTGTCCCAAAAGAAGACAAATAATCTAAAATTAACCCTAGCTCTTTATTGGAGTTTGAGTGTGGGAAACTCTTGACCCATTTTATTTTAAATAAGGTGTGACTGCGGGAAGATTTACTCTTGGGGATGTTATAGACTGCAGGTGGGGTGTACAAAAAGGAACTTGTGGGAATCAGACAGGTACTTGGTGCTGCTGCTGCAAATCAAGGAGCTTCTACACCACTTAGCCAGTGGCCAAGACTGCAGTCTTGGGGCCTATCCTGAGTTGGTGCCTCTGTCTGCTCTCTTAAAATGCCTTGGTTTGCAATTTCTAACTCCCATTGAGAGATATCTTTATTTATTTATAGCACCGTCCACTTGGAGCGCATTATATATAACACAACTTTTAATCCTCACAACAACCCTGTGAGCTGAGTTAGGTTGAAAGAATATTGTGACCGGCCCAAGGTCACCCAGTGAGTTTCTGACTAAGGTGAACCTAGGACCAGGGTCCCCCCATACTTCCCGGTCCAATAAATAAATATATATAAAGTAAGTAAATAAATGTAAATAAATAAATAAATAATAAGTCCTGCTCCCTTAGCCATTACACCATACTGGCTTATGACTCCTTGTTTTGGAGACATGGCTGAGAGATCAGGACTACTTTCTTTACTATGTGTACTAAAACCTTGCTCTGAAAAAATCAAAAGCAAGTGACCTTTTCTGGAACCAAACGTTTTAAAAGTCTAAACAAATGGATTTGGAAGAGTACATGCATTTCTCAAAAAGCAAATAAGAAAAAAAAATTCTTAAGGTGGGAAGTGTTCAATACAAAATTATGTTTAGATTTCCAAAATGTCCACTGAAGAAGATTATTAATTATCATTATTATTATTATTATTATTATTATTATTATTTGCATTTGTATAGCGCCAGCTGTGTACCTGGTGCTTTACAGAGCAATAAGTTAGACACGGTCCCTGTCTATGGCTTACAATCTAATAGACACGGAGAGGGGAGACAAGGAGAGGGGACTTAGGGAGAGACAAGGGATAAATAACATTCAAGCGGATGCGAAGTCTCAGGTGCATGTTCTTGGCTTGGTTGCTGTTAGGCAGGAGTCTGCAGGGAGGGCAGACAGTAAATATTGAAAGGAAGGTTCTAATGTGTCAGGAAAGGCGGCGAGGAAGAGGTGTGTTTTGAGGAGGGATTTAAAGGTGTGGAGGGAGGGGGCAAAGTGGATATGGGCAGGGGCTATGGACCCACTGGTCCATATCCCCTTCCCAGAATCATGCACCCCTAAGAAAACAAAGAGATAACTATAAGAACACCTCCAGAGGCAACACACATTCCTGGTATAAGATGGTTTATGTCTTCATTGTGACGTACAACATTCTGCTCAGAGCTCCTTTCACTTCTTTATTCCGCAGACTGTAGATCATAGGGTTTAGCATGGGAGTCATGGTCGTGTAAACCAGGGCCAGAACTTTCTTAGTGTCTTGAGAGTAACTGGATTTGGACCTTAAATAAATCAAGCTGCCACTTCCATAGTATAATGTCACCACAATGAGGTGAGAGGAGCAGGTAGAAAAGGTCTTTCTCCTGCCCTCAGCCGATGTCATTTTCAAGATGGTGGATATAATGCAGATGTAGGATAGGAGGATGAGAGAAAAGGGCACAAAAATGACCAAGACAGTGGCTGTCATGGCCTGAAATTCGAACGCAGAAGTGTCAATGCAGGAGACCATAATGAGCGGGGGGATGTCACAGAAGAAATAGTTGATCTTATTGGGCCCACAAAACGGCAAAGTGAAGACCCAGACTGTCTGCACCACAGACACCACATTCCCACTGAACCAGGAGAGCACTGTCAGTGAGAGGCAAACCCTCTTGTTCATGATGAGCGTGTACCTCAGGGGGTTGCATATGGCCACGTAGCGGTCGTACGCCATGGCTGCCAACAGGAAACACTCTGACGCCCCGAGAAAGAGCAGGAAATACATTTGGGCAGCACAGCCGGTGTAGGAAATGCTCCTGTTCTCTGACAGGAAATTCACCAGCATCTTGGGGACGATGGCCGAGGCAGTGCAGATATCCAGGAAGGAGAGGACTCTGAGGAAGAAATACATGGGGGTCTGGAGGGAGGGGTCCACCGTGATGATAATGATGAGGATGTTCCCAATCATAGTGAGAGAGTAGATTAGCAAGAAGATGCAGAAGAGCAGCATCTGCAAGTCGGGGGAGCCAGATAATCCCACCAGGACAAATTCACTCACCATGCTGACATTCCCCTTTGCTGGATCATCCATATATTCCATCTGGGGAGACAGATTTTCAAAGGTTAAAGAGGGAGAGGGGGGTATGGGGACTGATGAAAATTTATCAACCTGCACTTCCTGTTGTTTTGTAAAATATATTAGGACTGTTGGGTAGAGATCACTGAGGGTCTCTATCAGTATCTATAGGAGGAGAACTGCAGCAGGGCTGGTGGTGTAATTTCTCTCCAGCTACAGCCAGCTATCAGTGTGTCTCAGCCGTGGTCAGGGCATCTCCCTACCCTTCAGGACTGGCGTGAGGATACTCAGGAGCTGCTGTCGCTACGCTTGCCCCCACCGTGAAGCTCGGTGATGGCTGGAGGGGGGGGGGGCAGGAGAAAAAATGACAACAGCTGGGAGATGGGAGAGGCTGGAACCCCCTTCAATTTGTCACCCTAGGCGCCCCTTCCCCCAGTCCAGTGTGGAGTTTAGTGGCAGCGGCAGCAGGATTCGCTTTGATCCTACTGCCGCCGCCACAAACCTCCATGCTGGTTTGGGAGAAGGGGCACCTCCTCGTTGTCATCCCCTCCTGCATGGGACAGCTAGATGGGGCCAGGCAAGAGAGCTACCCCTTCAAGTTGCCACCTCAAGAGGCACCCTGAGTGGCCTAATGGTAGAGCTGGCCCTGCTGCCCGAAGTACAGACTAAGTTTTCCCTGCACTACCTGCTGAGACTGCCTGCAGACTGGGAATTTAGGCCCTGATCTGAGAAATCTCAAAAGCACCTGTGTATTGTTAGGTGGGAGAGTGGCCTGTTGATTTACCTTAGGCTGGGATTTGGACGCAGAAATCCTTTAAATCTCTTTAAATACACCAGCCTAAGACCAGTGCTTTAATAGCAGTCTAAGGGCTAGGCCTCTCTGGGGCTGGTCATAGAATTTGCGGGTCCCAGGGGACAAAGTTAAAACATGGGCCCCTTCCCCGCAGTCCCACCTCTCAGGGGAACGCTCTGCAAGGCTCTATAAGTGGTTGGTTGTATTTGGGGTCCCACTGGGGGGAGTGGGGCCGCCACACCCTACCCTGGGGAAAATGGCGGCCACTGTGGGGCCCTCCGGAAAGTAGAAAGGAGAGCAGGGTCTGAGCTGCCCTGTGGTAAGGCCAGCCCTGGGCCTCTCCAATATGTATATGTTTGCTGGATACTGGACTGAGACTGAACAGTATTCATGGAGGCACACACCCAGTAACAGCTTATTCTAAACTAAACACATCTGTTTCCCATGCACTCCATTTGCACTTTATCTTGAGGTCCAGACTAAAATATCTTACAGAGGCTCCATCATGATGACATTTTGATAAACGGTTAATACATTTGTACCCCCCTCGGCTCTCAGAGAAGAGAAGGGGCTCTGAACTGTCTCCCTTGGCAACAGGTTGCTTGGCTGCCTGCCAGTAACTTTGTCTGGACCACATTTCCCATAATGCTGTTCTTGGAGTTCAAACTTGCAAGAAAGAAGGGAGGGGAGGAAGGGAAGGTTTGTGGAAGAAGGGGAAGGCAAAAGGAGAAGTGGCGGTTCTCGGCCTCCTATGAGAGGAAACATTTGGACTCTCTGGCTCTGCTTTGGAATAGGATCTGAAGAAATCAGGCAGATTTTTATAGAGCCCAGCAGCTGGACAGATTGCTTGTAAAGCTCCCTACCCCCTGCTGCTAATCTAGCTCCAACCACCTATGACATATGCTGATGTCTGCAATGTGGCTGGCACCTTGCTTTTATACGAGGCGCTGAAAAGCACCTTCTGAGTCCCACGTTTAGAGAAAAGCCAGAGCGGGGAGTGTTTCCGTGCTCCCCGCGCTGTCAGATGTGATGTGCTCCCTGACAAGGGGGAGCATGGAAACACTCCCCGCGCTGGCTTTTCTTTCAATGCGGGACTCAGAAGGCGCTTTTCAGCGCCTTGTATAAAAGCGGCCTTTAAGAGACTCCGTATGAATGGAAACGTATCAGACAGGGTGGCCTTTTTACTGCTCCCTTGAAAGAATCAAGCTTCAGGCAGCGTCATGTGAGCTTCCTCGCTCCAGTGCAATTGCAGATAAACCCTGGCCTGGATTGTGCTTGCTTTATTCTGAATCCGGTGCAGCATGAGAGCCCTGCACAGCAGTGCAGCCTAGCTAGTGCATGCTTCCCAGGCTGCTGGCACTGCTAGTGCCCTTGTTCCCCCTGCAGCTGGTGCTGGAGACCTTGCCCCATCTGCTGCCACTACTACAAGAGCTCTTGCAAACCAGGGATGGGATGGGTGTCTGGGCCAGGTGATTGGTGGGTGTGACAGGGCAGAGGATGGAGACTGAGATGGGTGAGTGGTGTGAGGGAGGGTGGGAACCAAAGGGAGCAAGGAACATGGGAGTAGGGTGGCCATACCTCCCCTTTAATCCAGAACAGTTATGAAAAATACATGGTGCAGGGCTGCATTGATTTCAATGCATCCCTGCACCATATATTTTTCATAAGCATCTTGGATTAAAGGGGAGGTATGGCAACCCTGCATGGGAGTCATTAGAGTGGGGAACACATGCCCAGCAAATTTCCTCCCCCTCAATTCTAGTGATATGGGGGTGGAGTTTATGTGGGTCAGACTGCCCCATGAATTTTAGCCTAAAGTTACACCCATGGTAGGGAATGAGCACAGAAAACTGGGGTCAAGTGTGCGTGTGTGTCTGTCTGCGTGCACACATGCCACCCATATGTGTAACTTCACTGTGCACCTGTGTAGTTGAGTGTTTAGGGCTGAAACTTGAGCTTGATTTTTTCTCGATTCTCACCAAGAATCATGGTTCTCGACTCGTTTTTAATGAGAATCAGGAATAGAGAAAACAGTCTATTCTCTACACTTTCTAGGCTGAGAATTTTTCTCTATTTACTGTTTACCATTTACTGTGATTACTGTTTACCATGATGTACTGGGTACCATATACTGATTTACTGTGTACTGCTTACTGTGTACCACTTTTATCCTTGTTATGTGCATGCACAGAATGACTGCCCTTTTGCAAAATGGTGGTGATAATGTTGGTGCCATCTTGGAAGAGGGCTGCTCATGTGCAGAACAGCTGCAGTGGCCAATTTGTGCACATGCATTACCAGGACGAATGTGATACACAGTAAATGGTACATGGTAAATTGGTACATGATACATGGTAAATCACAGTAAATGGTTATTCATGGTAAGGTGTAAATTGAGAAAAATTCTCAACCGAGATCTCGAACCATTACCAAAATTGACCCAGGATCTCGGTAACTATTTTTGATTCTCATGAGATTTTTGCCAGAAACAAATTGATTCACATTTCAGTCCTAATATTTACTTTTTAATGGTCGTGGTGGTGGTGGAGTGTGGTTGTGTAGTGAGTATATGAACTGGGAGGGGCCCTATTAATAAAAGTAAGGATTCTGATTGAAGTTGTTTAATGCTGATGCTGGCCCTTTGTGCCAGCGTGCGTCAGTCAGTCCCATTCACTTCACTGAGACTCATATTGATGAAAATGGGCAAGCAATATCCCCACACAGCTTGGGATCAGACGAAAGAGAAGAAAAGGGAAAAACAAAATGGAATACATTTTAAAATCTATTTCAATGTTAACAACATTGGACAAACCAAAATTCAACTTCCCCCTCCCCTGCCTAAATTGAATCTCTTTTAAAACAAAAACAAAACAAAACTAGGGATGTCCATTAGGGTTTTGATAAAATCCAAATAAACACAAAAAGCCCTTTGGGGCTTAAATATTTGAAATACAAATACTAGGTCTGTGTATTTGGGTTTTTAGTGAACTCAACATTTCCTGAAAAAAATGTAATATCTGATGTCTAAAAATGGACCCCCAAAACAGTATATATTCGTCTTGGAGCTGGGTTGCTCTCTGACTCTCAGCTGTCTGCTTTGGGAGCCTGTAGCGAGCCCTCCCCACCTGCAGGGGGTGTTGAAGTCTCAGAACTGCAGTCTCCAGCCCTGCAGCCAGGCCTGGTCCAGTCCAGCCAGCGAGAATTGGCCTTTCCCACCACTTGGCGGGGGGGTGGGGTGGTTGATGCTATGGAGGCTAGGACAAAGAGATGGTTGTGGCTTCCCCCACCACACACAGTTTTTGAGGGCAACAATTCCAGGGTGGGAGCCAGACCCAGGAAATGGAAACTGGTGGAGGGAAAGGGGCACAATTTACCTGGGGTCACTGTGGCAACTCACGTTTTTTGTAGGTTTGGGCGTGTTTGATAGGCAGTGCACAAGGGTGGGTATTTAACTCCATGCCTGGCACCAGTTGCTATTGTTGTTGGAAATACATTCCTTTGGTTGCATCCCCCCTAAGCACCTCATCCTGTTTGTTTACTAGAAGCAGCAGGAGTAGACAGACAGATCAGGGAACCCTTCCCCCATCCTATCTGTTCTACTCCAGCCAGGACCTGATTGGTCAATCTCCTCTCCCAGGAGGAGTGTTATCTCTTTGTGTCTGAGAGATAACCAGATAGAGAGCTTCCTACTTCCCTCCTGAACACACCTAGTCTTAGGACTTAGTATAGATGTAGGCCTTTCCTATCCTACATGTATTTCCTAATAAAGCTACTTAAGCTTAAGTATGCTTCCTGCCTGCTTATTGATGATTAACTACTCACACTCCTCTGTAAACTTTGCATTGGGCAAATGGATGCAATGATCTCACAGTCCTTG
>QEPC01001840.1:1491480-1511348 GCA_003113815.1 Sphenodon punctatus
GCCACACGTTGTGCTGCGCGGCCCCGCCCCCTCCCAGATTCCCCACCGGGATCCCCCCGGCACATCTGTTACGGCGTGACGGGATCATCCCGGCGGGGAATGGATTGGGTGTTTTCGGTACGGGGCCAATGGGCCCCGTAACATCTGAAAATACCCTTTGTGTCTGAGAGATAACCAGAGAGAGAGCTTCCTTCCTACTTCCCTCCTGAACACACCTAGTCTTAGGACTTATTATTGATGTAGGCCTTTCCTATCCTACATGTATTTCCTAATAAAGCTACTTAAGCTTAAGTATGCTTCCTGCCAGCTTATTGATGATTAGCTACTTACGCTCCTCTGTAACCTCTGCTTTGGGCAAATGGATGCAATGATCTCACAGTCCTTGTATTTCCAACATGTACCAGATCCACATCTGGCGGACCCGGAACAAACCTGACAGCATGACACTGGCCCAGGTGGATCCAAGTGGGCCCTCCTGGGCCAGCATCACATTTGTTAACCCTCTTTGTGTTAAACTGTTTAACAGCAAGGTAAACACAAAGAGTCCTCAACTTTGTATTAGTCTGTTTTGCTATAATTATAAGGTATTTCCTCCACAAAGTAATATTAGTGTCACCTATTGAAATGAAATATGAAATAAAGGTTTCAGACTTTGGACAATTGTTTCTTGGGCTGAAATGACAGAATATACATTAAGTTTCCTTTAAGAAGTATTAATTCTGATTATTTTAAAAAATACCCTAAAATTGTTTCTTTTTCCCCCCCTGGGTTTTAAAAACCAGAAGTCAGTCAGTGCAGTTTTTAAAGATACATTTCAGCTTCAAATTTAATGGGAGATTTAGACGTTTATTTTATGAAGATTTCTTTAAAACCAAGTCAAACCAAGGAAAAAAGCCAAAGCCAACCACAGACACTCTGAGTTTGGGTTTTTTCCTGGTGTTTTCATGAAGCAGAGACTCCCAGAAAGACCCCAAGTAGCCTCTTTTGGGAGTTGCACTCTACAGAAAACACCTACAGAGTTAGGTTAAAATAATTACACAGATTAATATTTCACAAACCAAATTGTACCAAAATATGGACGACGACAACAACAACTAAAAGGGACATAATTTTTTTTTAAATTTGTAAGAAACACAAATCTTCCATGCCACAGTTAGTGACTAAAGAAACAATAAGTATTTTCCTCCTCTAATTCAAATAATTTCACAGTCATTCCTTTACCTGTCAGGAAGACGGATATCATTCTGCCAGCTGGAATCTCTGAGGAGCTGTCTTCATTCAGGGTCTCCAGTACACAGTTATGGCCCCTGGTTTCCATCTTCCATTCCTTTCTTCTTCACAAACCTCTACTCTGTCAGCCACTGAGGCAGCAATGTTCTCCCTGGCCAGCCCAGTTCTGGTCTTTTTCTTCTTCATAGAAGTTGTTTTTCTCCTGTATCTGAAATCAGCATCCCTCTTATCCTTTACTACTTCTCCAGACGACAAGGTGAAATTTCCCTTGATATTTCTGCTGATGGGAATTGAAAATTACTGTCAAGTACAGAGTTGTCTTCATTACTTTTTAAAAAACAAAACAAAAACAAGTAAAGCTAATGATGCAGAGTCCGTCTTCTCACTTTGATGAGTACAGGCGAGGAGAGAACTTCTAATGGCCAATAGAAAGTAGTGTAGAAAGTTCTGTGCTGGAATGGAAATATCCATTCTAATCAAGTAATTTGGATGTGCTGAGAACTGATCAAATATTACAGGGTGCGTAGGCGTACAAATTCATTCCAGGTTTAATCCCAAGCCTACTAAAATCATACAAAGAGAGTTTTTGAATTTGACGCTGAATGGTTTAATTAATATTGTCAATAATTTTAGATAATGGGTTTGAACTGAATCAATCAATCAATCAATTTTATTAAGCCAGCTTTTGCCATAGCCAAACAAACATACATAAATACATACTCATTTCACGTCCCTTACATCAAAACATCAAAACAACAATTAACTGCACTTATGGTCCTTACACCCAACCCAGGCAGAGGAAGGGCACACCATACCTTCCCCTGCTCTTGGGTCCCTATTTCTCCCTTCGCCTCAAATCCCGTATATCTTAACTCAACCAATATCATAAATATCATAAATAAAGATTCGTATGAGCACATACTTGTAACAAAATATAACCAGATGTAGACTGATAATTATGTCATTTAAAAAGCAAAAACATTAAATATAACATAAACTGATATGCGTATATTTATGATAATACTTGCTATTATTAATTTATTCCTATATTCAGTAACCAAAAATATAAGAAATACAATATAAAATTTGCGACATAGCGCAAATACCCCTTCCGTAATGTATATCCTGGTTGCCTACCCCTAACCCCGATTCCAAATCTGCCTCTGGCACTGATCCATAACTAAGGCGCCCCACCATTTCCTGATTGCTTCTAAGGGCAACTTACCCACACATCCCCGAGTCCTCCATCCCTTTACCGGGCGGCCCTTATTCATTCTCTCTTGCTTTGGAGGGCAGCTTGTCCACATAAACTCCCAGGCGATTCCTCCCATAACCCAATGGGTGCCGCATTTCCGTAATTAGAAGGACTTCCCCCTACCATACCCGAGGCACTTACGCTCACCTGGCCTAATGCCGTTAGAAGTAATAACGATAGCCCTTGCTACTTGAAGTTTAACTTACGAGGGACTTGCTTTACCAACCCTCATCTCCTTCTGGGCCTTTCCAATAGTTCTTAATTTGGTTTGAATTAACGACCTTCTTTTCCCAGCCAGATCTACAAATATAGCGACCGCTGTCAGTTCCTCCCTTCCTTGTAACCCTAACAGAGACAAATAGCGGCCTTCTGTACTTATATCCATTTGTCCCTTCAATAAAGGCTCTAACCATACTGTCCTCAATTTCGCGTAGTATGGGCAACGCAACATAAAATGCTCTGTTGTCTCTACCTCTTGCATACTACAAGAACAGCATCTTAACAAATATGGTATCCTATTGTGCCTGCCTTCCGTTACAGCAAGTTGGATAAGCTGGAAGCGTAACAATGTATACCCTCTGCGCAACTTAGCGTTTACTATGGTATCCAAGTAGGGTTCAAACCCAAATACCCGTTTATACAGCCCCAATTTTGGTGCTGCCCTCCAATCAGCCACTACCCCTAAGTCCTCCTGATGCTCCATATCCTTCATTCTTAGCAACATTTTGGCTTTTATATCCGATATGCTCTTACCAATGAAGTAAGTGAAAGAGAAACCACTGAAGCTGAGGATCCTCTCCAAATATCTCACCCATGGATACGCCCTTACCCCTACATACATTAACTCTTCCCTTAAGACTAAGAAGGGAAGCTCTGTCTCTCGACCCATCAATAGCTTTAGCCAGTACCTTACATAGTTGACCCTTGCATGCATAGTTAGGGAGTTCACCCCCAGTTCTGCTCTCAATACTGCCCCTGGAATGCCTGGTCCTACTTTTAGCAACCGGCGTAGGAATAAGTTTTGCACCCTTTCTAGGGCTATCACATTCAGGTTGGGTATCACCTCTAACCCAAACACCGCTGACGAGGGGACTTTGGCCTTATAAACTCGCATGAATTCTGAAATAGAAACCCCCTTTGAGATGTTTATAGCCCTATTTAATGCCTGGGCTACGCACTGAGCCTTCTGCACCCTAACCTGTATATGGGAGTTCCATGTTCCTCTACAATTAAATGTTACTCCTAAGTAATTAAATACGTTAACTATTTCCAAATCTCCAGCTTTTGTTTTCCATTTACTGGGGTTCTTCCTTTTACCCAATATCATGATTTTGGATTTATGCAAGTTTATCTCCAACCCGTTTAGGCCACAATACTGCTGAAACTTGTTTATAGCCTGCCGCAAACCACCCTCCGTTTGCGATATCAAAACCACGTCGTCCGCGTACTGTAATAAACTAATTTGCTCGCTTCCTACTTTCGGTGGGTGCGTATCGACTTCCCTAATATCCTCAACCAAGTCCGAGACATACAAATTAAAGAGGAGAGGTGCCAGGATACATCCCTGACGAACCCCCCTCCCAATTGTGATCGACTTGCTCAGACCTGATCTCAACTTCACCCTAGCTTCATTATTGGAGTGTAACTGTATTATGGCCCTCAATAATTTCCTCTCCATTCCCTGCTTCTCCAATTTAGCCCACAGCCTAGACCTCGGCACTGTGTCAAAGGCCTTTGTGAGGTCCATAAAAGCCAGATAAAGCTTACCTCTTCTGACCTTGGTATATTTAAATACCAGATGTTGAAGTATGAAGCAGCAGTCAGTTGTGGCCTTACCCCTCCGAAAGCCAAACTGCTCACGCGGGATTATGGCCCCTGACTCTGCCCATTTGGCCAGATAGGTATATAAAACCCTAGCATACACCTTCCCAATAACTGATAGAAGACTTATTGGACGGTATGCTGTTAGGTCATTGATTTTACCTTTCTTAAACAGAGGTACAATAATACTCTCACGCCAGGCTCTTGGTAACTGGCCCGCGTTGCTCACCTTAAAGAACAGAAGAGACATATATTTAGCCCACCACCTTGGGGATGCCTGCAACATCTCAGCTGTCACCCAATCAGGGCCAGCGGCCTTGCCCCGTTTCAGAGCCATAATACAATTGAATATCTTATTTTCTTCAAACTCTCCTTCTTGCCAGGGTTCTGCCGCTTGGTCATCCCCCTCTCCCAGATCTACTGTTGGTATAACCCTATCAGCATAGGAACTGAATCAAGTTCACCTGTTTAGTTTTTCAAATCCACCCAAGGGATATAGCTGCCCCAAATTCTAATGAGGTTGTGTCCACTTCAAACATGGCATTTAGTCATCCATCTCTCATTGGATGTCAGTGGGAATTAGGCACCAAAAAGACATTTTGCCTTGGGAATCTCCTGCAATATGTCTACACTCCCGAGGAGACTTGGGAAATCTCTGGCTAAATGTTGGTCTTTCAGCAGCTTTAAAGCTATTTCAATACCACACACATGCCAGTCATTGAGACGCTGATACAATGCCTCTCAGACAGGCACTGTGACCCATAGCAACCACAGCCCATCGGCTGAAGTTGACAACACACTGGATCATTGGAGAACTCATTCGGTGTTAACACATGAGCAGTAATAGGGACCCGTGTTCACCGCATTTTCCCCACTGGTGGCAATGGGGAAAATGCAGTGAACATGGAACATTGCCACACTTCTGCCCCATTAGTCCCAGATTCACCTGCTTGTCAGTCCTGTGCCACCAGATATCCTCCCCAGGGCCGGTCCACACAGTGTCATCACCTGAAATGTGGAGCCTGCCATGTGGGGCAACCCAGCCTAACCCGGGGCAACAGGCACCCACAAAGCTGCTGCCCATCTGTTGACAAGGCCACAATGCCAACAAGAATTGGTTCCAGAGGAAGAGGCCACCACTGGCCAGCAGCTTGAGCTGTGTCTCTGATGGCGAGATGTTCCTCCTGATTTTGTATTTCTTACAGAAAGATAATTGTCCTATCTGTTTGGATTTGAACCCTTTCTTCCCCCTCCGCCCCCCAATTAGCATTCTCTCTCATTTGCATTTATCCTTCCATTTTGCAAATATTAGTGTGACTCTTATGGGCTGTGCTTTGCCCTTAACTGTTCTTTTTTTAAAGAAGTCCTCAAGTTGAAATCAATTGCTCTGCGAGTCGTCCGCACCACATTTGAATGGTGGTTATTATCCCTTGTCTCTCCCTATGTCACCTCTCTTTGCCTCCACCCTCCATGTCTATTAGATTGTAAACCGTAGGCAGGGACTGTGTCTAATCTATCTTATTGTTCTGTAAAGCGCCAGGTACACAACTGGCGCTATACAAATGCTGATGCTGATGCTAATGCTAATAATGCTAATAATAATGCTATTAATGCTAATGCTAATGCTAATGCTAAATATTATTATTATTATTATTATTATTATTATTAATAATAATAATAATTAATAAATAGCATGTTATTTCTCCTGGTTAATTAATCATCTTTAAAGTGGATCCAGCAGACTCAGGTAGAAAAACTTGCAATCTGCCCCCCATCCTCCATAGGACTGGAATGCAACCCCAGCATTAATCTGTGGGATCCCTAGTCTCCCTCACATTTTATTTAAAACCCAAACAAACCAGTAACCTGTGGTGCATCTTACTCCATAACTTGTTTTCACTTAATTGGGATGCTTCCAGGGACTTTTCTTTGCAGGAAGCCAAATTTATGAAAATGGGTGACCCTATGATGAAGCGCTTGCAGGAGCAGGCCCTCAGCTTGGGAGGTGTGTCACCACTTGCTTACCTAGCCTAGGGTGAGAGACAGTGTGGGGTAGTGGATAAGTTGCTGGCTGTGGAACTAGGAGAGAAGCCAGGGTTTGAGTCTTGCCCTAGCCATGAACTCACTGGGTGGCCTTGGGCAAGTCACAATTTCCAGTGTCAGTTCCCCATCTAAAATGGGAATGTGTGTCTGTTTTTCCCTTTGCTCCCTTCACCCTTGTCCATCTTAGATTGTAAACCTACTGGGCAGGGACCTGTCTTAGGAAATCTGTTACTAGGGATGGGACTCTCAGTTTCAGTTTTAACCGAAAGTGACTAATAATGTCCACTTTCGGTCTTTCGGTTAAAACCGAGAGAGCAGATAATTGGGCCCTCTCATATCCCAATTATCAGATCAGATTTTCCCATTAAAGTCAATGGTAAATCCTCCCATTTACATAAATAGGCAGAGCTGGGGGGAAACCTCTGCCTGCCTCCACCCCATTCCTGGCCTTGGAAGGTGGATGTTGGGATCCATTACCCCTAACACCCCCACCCACCAGGGCCTGGCTTTACCCCACCTCCACCCCCTGGGGTCCCTGTAAAGTTACTTACCATTGCCAGTCCGGAGCTCTGAGAAATGTTGCCGTATTGGCAGCACACATGCACAAAACGGCCACCGAGGTCATTCTGCGCATGTGCGCTGCCAATACGGCAGCATTTCTCAGAGCTCTGGACTGGTGACCTAGAAGATAAGAAGAATAGAAGATCAGAAGAAAGAAGAGAAGGCCCTGCTGCCCGGCAGAGGAGCTAGCTCCGCTGCCGGTGGCTGGACCTCCTCTGCTACTGGGAGGAGCTGGTTCCACTGCCAGGTGGCCAGGTCTTCTCCACCGACCCACAGCAGAGCAGTCCCAGCAGCCTGGCAGTGGAGCCAGCTCCCAAAGCCAATAGCAGCCGGTGGTCCACCCTCCCACCCTCCAGACCCAGACCAGCAATGGTAAGTAACTTTACAGCGGTACCCAGGGGTGAAGGTGGCATAAATTCAGGCCCTGGCAGGTGGGGGTGTTAGGGGTAACGGGTCCCCACCCTCTGAGGCCAGCAGTGGGGTGGGAGGGATGCCCAGGTTTTTTTTCTTTCTCGGTTCCCTATGTCTTGGAGTCGGAGGGTGGAGAAGGATTCAGAACCTCAGGGAAAGGGAAAGGCTGGGTGACTTACTTCTGGGAAGGAAGAAGGTGCCCAGCTCTAATGCACCAAAACCTCAAGGGAGAAGCTGGACTACTCAAGGGAGGCTTGGGGTGTAAGACTTTTCTGTTTGGAAAATCATTCAGCAGATGGGGTTAGGGGATTGGTGTGTGTGTGTTCTGATGGGTGGTTTCTGGGGTAGGGTTGTGAGGGGGGGTGGTCGGATGGTGTTGGGAGAGTTGAGGTTTTAAGGGTATTTTTATGGCATGTGTTTTAATATTTGTTTAGTTGTGAGCCTCCATGAGCCTTAGGGAAGGGGGGGGGCATAAATAAATAAATAAATATATAAATAGTTAAAACCCATTCTATGGGGCCCCAGGAGAATGAAGGGGCTAGTTGCATGGGAGGCACAGAGGAAATGATGGGGAGGCTGGGGGTCCAGAATCCTCAAAAGGGCCCAACCCCCAAGAGATGGGAATGTGTTGGCAGGGGAGAACTGAAGTGGAGTAGACCATGGACCTTTGGGCTGGTTGCCACCCCAGTGCCCTAGACTCTGGATTGCCTGACCCAGGAGGCAGCAAGGACCATCCTTCCAGAAGGGGGACTACAGACTGTAATCTGTGTTCAGGCAAAGGCCAGGGCATCATGGGCAAAGGTCCATGGAGGGGACTATTCCCACCGGGAGTGAATTCTCCAATGCAACAAGACCAGCTGGTGACTGGTTCAGGAAACATCCCCAAAGGAATGAAGAACAGCAAGTGCCATAGGAACAAGATGACACTCCCCTGGGCCAATGTGGACATTGGCAAGAAACCCCAGGGAAAAATCTGTGAGTGGCACTAGACCTGCAAGGACTTATGGGTGGACTGGGCTGTCATGTACCACAGGCCCCTTGCAATCTTAAACCAAGGAGTGATTCCCCCTTAGTTCTAATGTGTGTGAGGGTCTAGGAGAGAAGTGCAGCAAAATTGGGGTGGTAAAATCTCAGGTTACATCATGCACCATGAATTTGTTAGTTTCACTCTCACTCCCTGGGACCATGGTCCACAAACCCCTTTACTCCCTGAAGCCTCCAATGGGGCTATTCTGGATTATGGGGTTTGTGAATCATTGTTATTTCTATGTTAGAAAGTGCCTTGCTTTGCAGAGAATGCGAAGACCTGGATGGAACATGGCAATGGCCTTGCCCAGTTTGGAAGTGGGTGGCCCAAGTCACCTCCAGACTAAAGCCAATTTCCCATCACTTTTGTTTGTTTAATTCCTCTGCTGTTATGTCTGGCATCTTGATTGCCTGCTCTCCCCACCCATTACACATAGAGAGACCTAGAGTTCAAAAATTGTATGGAGGTCTCTCATCACTCTCTGTATCTCCTATCTCTTTTCTCTCCAGTCAAGTTTCAAACTCTTGAGATTTTTGAGTAATTCTGGATCAACTACCCTGACCCTCCCCGCCCTGCTGCCCCTCTCTTGTTTGAATTACAGGAGCCAGAAGGAATATGAAGCACAAGGATCAGACCCGGGGGGGGGGGGGGCAATTGCTGCCACTGGGTGAGTCTTGCATCACTAACTGTCCCCCGTAGAAATCCCAATGGGGAATATCTGTGTGTCAGGCTCCCCACACTCTCCACAGGAGTAGCAGCTGCATGGGGGCCCTGCATGGGCCCTGACAGACTCTCTTTCCATGTGTTGGAAGTTGTGGTATGACTGGGTAGCTGGTTGTCAGCAGTCATGGATTTGAACATTTCATGGTGTTTCCTTCCTGTTACCTTTTTTTTTTTTTACCAAAAGTAAACTCTCAGCTCCTGTTGACCGTAATGGATGTAGGATACAACCTGACTTGTGAAAGTAGGAACTGCTCCTTCATAATTAAAAACAGGAGTCCTGGTTGGATGATTCTCTGATGTTTCCATGCAGTTTCTTTGCCTATAAAATCCTTGAACTTCCAGCCCAACCATACCACTTTCTTTCTAAAACTATTTCTGTAGAACTACCACAGCAACTGGTAGCTGTGCCTATCTACTTTGGTCAGAGGATGGGCACTGTATTTCAATGTATAAAGAGTTTACAGTTAAGGCCTTTAAGGGGCCCTTCTGCTGTGGTTCAGCTGTTCTGCCTTGGACAGCTGTGCCAAGGGTCCTAGTTTTAATGCTGTCCTCTTCTTCCCAAGCTGTTGTTTTCTAATAGCTGGCTTATAAAATGAGTGGGCATTCACAATATAGTTTTTCCACATTTTAAATCCAAAACAGGAACTCGTAGAATTCTACGTGAGTAATACCTATTACTCAACCCATAAATGATGAATTGGATAGAGCAACTGCACTTAGCCAGTGGCCATGATTGCAGTTTTCTTGGGGCCTAACATGTTTGCCCCCTTACACAGACTTAGTTGGCAATAATTTCTCACTCCCATTCAGAGAGATTTACTTATGACTCCTGTTTCAGAGACAAGGCTGAGAGACCGGGACCACTCTTTTTACTCTGTGCACTAAAACCTTGCTCTGAACAAATCAAGGGCAAATAACCTTTTCTGAAACCAAATAAATTAGAATCCTAAACAAATGGATTTGGAAGACCACATTAATTTTTTTTCTTTTCTTCAAAGAAAATAAAATATAATAAATATAACTACAATACAATCATCTGACCAAATTAAGATCATAGTTACATGTACCAAGCAGTTCCGGTCAGCTGTCCACATATCATACACTGCACATATTCAGTAATGATTTTCATTTTACTTCTGTTGCACAAGTGACATTTGTTTCATAAGTGAGAGGATCCCCCTGAGGCCACTAGAAAAGTAACACATCAAGTACACCTAACTCCTTCTCCTATCTTTGTATTAGTTCACCTCCTGCAGAAATAAATACTTGTTTTCTCAGTCTGGCATTTTTTTGCTCTTTAAAATGGTTTAGCAGTCCCCCCCACCCCATGTAGCATACAAGTCCTCAATTTTCCCAGTGGCATCGGAAATTGTCTTTTCCATGGTGTAAATTGTCCATAATCTGCCCAGTCATTTCCTTTCAGTTGAGAGTCAGAACCAGTGTTTCACAGCCCGCAATGCCCATACACAATGTTATTTCCACAGGTTCAGCATGCCCACCCACCACGTCCTTGTCTAGTCCTCAGGGTTTTTTGGTGGAGTCTAGCCTTGCAGTCCTTCCAGACCAATTTGTATACCACATGTTCATTTTGTTTAAAAAGGATCTGGGAGGGGGTGCACATGTGTGGCTCTGAGTAAGCTGGGGAACCTCTGAGCTCCTCTGACCAGCCAGAAAAAACTGCCTTTTAAATAGGATTCCCGACCTGAAAAATACCTGCCTGCAACCAGAATGTCACAACCGAGTCGCTGGGAAAAGAAAACCAACAAAGAAACCTCCCTAGAGAGGTTTTGTTGGTGTCATACCAGAGAGAGATTGCGGGAGGTGAGGGATGAGGCTGAGGGGGATAAAATGGCGCTGCCTGAGACTACGGAAACTTCTGAGGAGGAAGAAGAGGTGGGAGAACAGACGGTTGGAGAACTGATACTGGGTATGAAGAGGGAGCTAAAAAATGAGATTATTAAACTCAGTGCCTCTGTGGAGACTGGAAATAAAAACTTAGAAATTCTTGCTAAAAGGCTGGACACAGCTGAGGACCGAGCGTCAGCCCTTGAAGATCGATCTGTATCTGCAGAGGAGCATGTGAACAAACTGCAGGACTCAGTCTCTTTCTTATTACGAAAAACAGAGAATCTGGAGAACAGATCTAGGAGGGAGAATCTGAGATTTGTGGGGATAAAGGAAGGAAGTGAGAGCCTAGGGGTTAAGGAGCTAATTTGGGCTCTATTAAAAGAAGCATTCCCTGAAGAGAAACATTTACACAAGGTGGCTATTGATAGAGCACTTAGAACGGGAAAGCCACAAATAAAAGAAACTGATCCCTCGAGGACAATAATTTTTAAGTTCACCTCCTTCCAAAATAAAAAAGAGATTTTAAAGTTGGCAATGCAAAGAAACAAATTATTTTCCAAAATGATAAAATAAAGGTTTACCTAGATTACTCTGCACAAACTATGCTGAAGCACAGGAAATGGGGAAAAAAATTTCCCATTCTAAATGAGAAAGGCTTAAAATCCATGTTCAAGTAACCTGCGCAGATAATGATACTTAAAGATAGAAGAAGGAAAATGTTTAATAGCACGGAGGATCTGGAAATCTTCCTACACTCACTACCAGCATCAAAGAACTTTTCAACTCAATCTAATGAAGATTAGTAAGATCTGGCTACTGGAATTCTGAAATGCATAGGTTGGGAGTGTGGTTTGGAAAATTGTTGGGGTACAAAAATGAGTACAATATAGATGAGTAAGACTTTGCTGTTCCGTGTTTGAAAAAGAGGGACTTTAATAGATAAGGGGGAGGAGTAAGGCTTGTCTGTTCCAGCAGCCTGAAGCAAGAGTACAAGAAAGAGCAAGGTAAATTCAATAAATACCATTGAGGTGTCACGTGAGCAAAGAAAGGCAGTTCAAGTTTATGGAAAATAGCAACTTAGGTTCCAGTGTTTACTAAGGGTGGGAAGTCCGGATTATCCGATATCCGATACTGCCAGTATTTTGCTGTACCGGCAGTATCGGATTAATCCGGATATTGGGGGTACCGGTACTGGTTCCCCATGCTGGATTGTTTTACATTGCAGCCATTGAAATGAATGGCCACAATGTAAAAAAAGAAGAAAAAAACCCCAACCACTTTTCCCTCCCCCGTTCAGGTTGCATGGGTGGAAGAGGGGACACCCCCCACCCACCCTGCCCAGCCTGGATTTTTTAAAAAAAATTTTCCCCCCGAAGTCCCTGGCTTCGGGCCACCACCGGCGACCCGGAGCCAGCACCAGCAGGTAGGTAGTGGTACTAGGGTGATTCCTGGGGTGGGGGTGGTTTAACACACACCCCACCCCAGGGATCACCCTACCCCCCCACCCAAGGATCACCTACCTTTGGTGCTCTGGGCAGTGGCGGCAGCACGGCGCTATGGGTGGCTTCAGCGCTGGCTGTGGCTGCCAGCTTCAGCACTTACTAGGTCTTCTGGGGAAACCCGGAAGTTCCCCAGAAGGCCTAGTAAGTGCTGAAGCTGGCAGCCGCAGCCAGCACTGAAGCCGCCCGGAGTGCCGTGCTGCTGCTGCTGCCACCGCCGCCGCCACCCGGAGCACCAAAGGTAGGTGATCCTTGGGTGGGGGGGTAGGGTGATCCCTGGGGTGGGCTGTGTGTTAACCACTCCCCACCCCAGGGATCACCCTAGTACCTACCTGCTGGTGCGGACTCCGGGTTGTCAGTGGCGGCCTGGAGCCAGGGACTTTGGGGGAAATGTTTTTTTTAAAAAATCCTAGTTGGGCAGGGTGGTTGGGGGGTGTCCCCTCTTCCACCCGCACAGCCTGGGAAGGGGAGGGATTGTTTTTTCCCCCCATTGATTTCAATGGGGACACTGACAGTTCCCCATTGAAATCAATGATCCAGCACCAGTAAACCGGTTTTAATCTGGTAAACCGTTTTATTACAAACCGGTAACCGGTAAAACCGGTAGCCGGTTTTTTACCCGATGACCCATCCCTAGTGTTTACATAGGGGCTGGTCTAAGGAGGAGACTCAGACCTGCTAAATCCAATTAGGATGAGGCAAATACTCCCTAGTGGGTTCATTGTTAAGTTCTGGGTTATAATTCATTGGGTTAATTTAGTTGTGTGTGGGGGGTCTACTAAATACCTCTCACTTGGGGAGTGGAGGCTCATTCAATTATATCAAAGGAACAGGAAACTATACATATATTATAGATATAAGAAGCAGGTACAAAGTGATGTTAGGTATTATGCTGATGGGAGGATAGAATGGTGGAAAATAAACAGTGGGGGAACTGGCATGTATTATGTCACAACACATGATAATATGACCTCAAAGATGGAATTTTCAAAGGTGGTAATAGGAGGGTATACTAGGCATGGGGGTAGACTTAAAGGACACATTTTTTTAAAATGTGTGCCATGAAAGTATAAGTTTAAAACAATTACCATAAATGCTAAAGGTCTAAATTTGTCTTCTAAGAGGAAACGACTCAGGAACCTATTATCAGATAATAATATAGACTAGGGGTGGGAATTCCGGCTCCACTGAGATCCGATATTGCCGGTATTTAGCCGTACCAGATTTAAATCTGAGATCCAGTAATCCTGGCCATACCAGATTTTTGCATTGGTCTCGGATTTTGGATTTTTTAAAATGACTTTGTGGCAGTTGGGCACTGTTTTTTTGTTTTGCACTTGTTGAATCCCTCCCTGCCCCCTCCCTGTGATGCAAATGGTTACATTTGGTGCTTTTTTTTACCCTGCCTTGGATTGGTTGCCTTTTTTTAAATCAAAAAAGGCATCCAATCCTGAAGGTTTCCTAAGATTTTTTTAGAGGGAGTAGGGATGTGTCTGTGACTGGGGGTGGGCACTTGGCTGGCTGGAGTGGCCACTGGCCAATAGTAATGTAGGGGTTGTTTTTTTTCCTTCTGGGACCTTCTGGCCCTTGGGCTTGGGAAGCTATTCGTCAGCAGGTTTGGTATCTGAAAGGCCTTCCACAGACTGCTGGAGGCATTTGAGCATGTGACTGTTGGTTAGTTATTAGTTACTTTTGGGTTTTATGGGATTTAAGACCCCCTGGTGCCCCTTAGGGAAGGGGGAAAAATGGAATGGGGACCTGGTCTCTTTTGATCCCATGGGGGGGGGGGGGCTTCATGCTATGTGGCCAGGTCATGGCAAGCAACAAGCACGCAGGGTGATGGAGGCTTTTGAAGCTCTGCCAACGAGGGAGGGGGGAATGTGGATAAACCAGTGTGTCAGGTCTAACTTGTGTTGTGTGTGTCATCTGATTTTTGGGGGTGGGGGTGCCCCAGTTGCAGGCCATGTTGGAGGATGCAGACTGAGGCTTTTGAAGCCCTGCCAATGGGGGAGGGGGAAATGTGGCTGTGCCAGGGTAGTGGTGTGGTTGTTGTGTGACCCATCTTGTACCATCTGCTGTTTGGGGGGTGAGGGGTGCCACAGTTTCCAGGCCATGTTGGGGGAGCATGCATGCTTGCTTGCTGAGTCTTTTGAAGCCCTGCCATTGGGGGCTGGGGGAAATGTGGCTGTGCCAAGGTTGTGGTTGTTGTGTGACTCATCTTGTGCCATCTGCTGTTTGGGGGTGAGGGGTGCCCCAGTAGCCAGATCAAGTTAGAGGAGCATGCATGCTTGCTTCTTGCTGAGGCTGTGCCAGGTCTAATTTTTTTTCTTTTCTTTTCAAAATCCAAGTCACCAGAGTGCCTTGGTGATGTAACTGTGGCAATGTGTTGGACATGATGCATGAGTAGCTGGCTTCCGGATAAGTGACACGCCATCAACTTGCAGTGACACCCTTCACCCCACACTTCACTAGCCCCACAATACACTAGCCCCACCCCCTTCACACCCACACCCACCTCTACCAAGTTTCCCCCCACCCCTTAGCTAGTTTCCCCCCACCACTAGGTACTAGGTATGTACTAGTACCACCCCACACAGACACACATACGAGTCACACACATCACACCACAACCTCTGTTGCCAGTGATCCTTTCTTCATTTCTACAACTTAATTATGAGCAGTTGTGGTATGAAGAAACAGACCATGAGTGGGAGTGCTGGAAGAGACCAGCCTCTTCTTAGGCAGCTGACTCAGTCTTTCACGGAGGAGACACCCGAGGTAGGGCCTCCTGTGGCCTCTTCCTCCCGCACACAAGCTTCAAGTGCGCCCAAGCTTATGGGCTCTGGACAGCTCTTGAAGACCCCAAAGAGGTTGGGATGGGGGGGAGGGTGTTTCCTNTACTAGGTATGTACTAGTACCACCCCACACAGACACACATACGAGTCACACACATCACACCACAACCTCTGTTGCCAGTGATCCTTTCTTCATTTCTACAACTTAATTATGAGCAGTTGTGGTATGAAGAAACAGACCATGAGTGGGAGTGCTGGAAGAGACCAGCCTCTTCTTAGGCAGCTGACTCAGTCTTTCACGGAGGAGACACCCGAGGTAGGGCCTCCTGTGGCCTCTTCCTCCCGCACACAAGCTTCAAGTGCGCCCAAGCTTATGGGCTCTGGACATCTCTTGAAGACCCCAAAGAGGTTGGGATGGGGGGGAGGGTGTTTCCTTCTCCCTGATGCTGACTAGCAGTAAGAAGAGGGCTCCTTCTTCCTCTGCTAGTGCAGTGGTCCATCCACCGGCTACCTCCACTGCTGCTGCTTCTGCTGGTCCTAGCATGCATCTCTCCTTTGTGCAAGCACTTTGTCTCATGCAGATGCCTGCTTCCCTGCCCTCTCCCCCTGCCATCATACATTCTAGCACACCTGATTCCCTGCCCTCTCCCCTTGCTGACATGCGTCATATCGTGCCCATGCCAGCTCAGGCCCCACCCACCACATCCACACATGCTGCACCAGCTACCACTGCCCCTTCTGCAAGTGTTACACCGAGCACTACCTTTGAGCGGTCGACTGCCAGTCATGCTGCTCCTGCCCTCCCAGGAACTAGCATGAAGAAGATTACATCGTGGGTGTGGTCTCATTTTCACATCTGGGAGGACGATGCCTCAAAGTAGTGTGCGTGCATTGCAATGCCAAGGTCAGTCATGGTGGCACAGATCCCAAGAGATATGGCACCTCTGGCCTTTGCAGTCACTTGAGACAGCACCACAGGAACATTCGTGATCCTACGGAGTGCCATTCCAAGCAACAGCATGGGGAGGTGACAGTTGAAGAGGGTGCGGATGATAGTTCCGAGGAGGAGGAACCCACTTCCACTCCTGCTGCAACTGCCACCGCTGGGCCATCTGGTGATGGTTCCACAACCACCCCCAGCCCCTGCAGAGGAGGAGCGCTAGCCGCTTCACCTGGCCCACCCCTTCCTAGTCCTTGTCCCAGCCCACTGTTATTGCGCTCTGGGAAATGAAGATGCCATTCGCATCCAGCCACCCCCGGGCTGTGGCCATCACCAAGGCAATTGGGGAAGTGATTGCCCTGCATGAGAGGCCATTCAAACTTGTTGAGGGTATCAGATTCAAATGGCTGCTTCATTTTCTTGAGCCCCATTACAGAGTCCCTTGTTGCAGAACCTTCCACTTGAAGCTTATCCCGTCACTGTACAGGAGGGTGAGTTCCAGACTCCTTACGGAGTTCTCCCATGTGGAGGGGGCAGTGGTACATTTTACCATGGACCTGTGGACTAGCCAGAGTGTGGTCCACGTCTATTTGTCATTGACCGCACACTGGTGGCATATGTCACCAGTTGCTGTCACGAGCACAGCGGCGGGCAGCAGGTGTACTGGGGGAGCGTTGTCAACTGGAAAGCATCACTGGGCATTGTTACATGCCCAGGTGCTTGGCAGTCAGCACATGGCTGATAAAATCCTCAAAGTGGTGAATGGCATGCTGGATGGGTGGGTCCGATGCCAAGGTTCAAACATCAAGGTCGGTTACTTTGTAACCAATAATGCCCAGAATATGATTGCAGCCATTACTTGTGGTGGCTACACTCATATTCGTTGCAGTGAGCACCTCCTGAACCTTGTGGTTCAGGGTGCCTTAAGTGGAACCGTGGGCTTTGAGACACTCCTTGAAAATGCCAGGAAGATTGCCGGTTTCTTCCATCAGTCAGTTTCAGCCAGCCGGGTGCTGCGAGAGAAGCAGGAGGAGTTGGGCTCCCAGATTCACCGGCTGGTAGAGGATGTGCTCACAAGGTGGAACTCCACCTTCTTGATGCTGCAATGTCTTCTGGAGCAGAAGGAGGTGCTGCATGCCCTTTGCTTGTTGTGGAGCATTGGAGCAACACCACTGACTGGTGAGGACTTTTCAGTGGTGGGGCAGCTGATGCAGGTTCTGGAGTTGTTTTGCAAGGCTGCTGTGGAGGTTAGTGCAGTCATCTCCACTCTGAGCCATGTGATGCCGCTCTTCATGATGCTGCTTTGACGGATGCGAGCCGTGCTCTCTCGAACTGATCTGTGTGGGCCTGTGAGGGCGCTGGCAAAGAATTTGGTAGACGAGCTGAATAGGTGTTTCAACATCTTTAAAGTGAGTCAGCCACATTTCCTAGCCGTGCTACTCGACCCACGGATCAAGAAGAGCATGGCTGCATTCATTGAATCCTTCAAGAGCAACAGGGTCGACCTTGGCAATGAGGTGTGACAGTATTGCCTGGTGTAGGCGACCCCGCTGCAAGGGGCAACTACTTCTACAGGGGTTGCAAGTGGGGGCCAATCCACCTTATTGTTTACTGGACTGGTAGACTTGACGGCAGAGGAGGGAGGTGATGGTGGTGAACTGGAGCAACATGATATGGCAGAGACATATGTCTCTCAATATCTTGCCGAGCCCACCTGCCCTGCTGACACTGACCCCTTGGCCTACTGGTCCCAGAAAATGTAGGTGTGGCCCCCGCTTGCAAAGGTAGCATTGCAATACATCTTGTGTCCTCCCATGAGTGTATCGTCAGAGCGGGTATTCAGTGTGGCGGGAGACATCATCAGCCCACACCGTGCCAAGATGGATCCGAGGACTATGGAAGAGTTGGTTTTTGTCAAGACTAACCTTCCCCTTCTTGGGTTTATGGAGGGCGATACCCTTGACATGGGGCCTGATGATGTATGATTGCCCAGCCCCTGGATATCATCTCCTGCTACCTTCACTCCCCTGCACCTCTGTACATCCTGACAAGATTCAGGCAATTGCATCAGCCTGCAATTCGGTCAGTGGTGGCATTGATGAGCCCTCAGCACCAGCCCTTGGTTTGCGCAGCATAAGCAACTGCAGCATGACAACTTCCAATCCAACCACTCCACCAGGGAAAAGTAGTAGAGATTCTACTACTTCACTCCCATTCAAATGTATATGTCCGATGTCTGACGGTCAATTATGATTTATTACCTCCTTCGACCTCATTCCACCAGGAAGAGCAAGAAGCTATTTTTTTGGTGATATTATACAGAGCTGTTGTAGGAGCTTTTTCAGAGCCCCACTGAGTTTCCTCTGTGGGAACCTCATCATATTCCTGTGGGGTGTGTGGCGTGCACAGTGCGTGCGCACACACACACAGTCACACACACACACGCACACAGTCACAAACACACACACACACACAGTCACACACACACACGCACACAGTCACACACACACACACACACACACACTCCTTCACCCTCTTGCACTCTTCCCAAGAGTCTGCATTGGAAAACCCTAGCCTCCCCGAACCCCAGTCTCCTCCTCACACTTTGAATCCCCTGCTGTTGAGTGAGCCATGGGCAATAGATCATAGCTCTGCACCACAGCTCACTGCCCCCCTTGGGGGTAGAGGTGATGCAGGGCCACTTCACTGTGATGTGCTTTCTCCCACACCACCCAAATCTCTTGGTATGGGGGCTCTGTGTGTAATCAGGAGGGTGAAGATCGGGAGGCTCCGGGTGAGTCACTCACCAGTCACCACCACCCCATCCTCCTCAGAGGAGCGCAAGACAAGACGGTGAAGGAAGGTGCCCCTGACAGGACAGTGTGAGGCCGAGACTGGGGTTCAGGAGAGGCTAGGGGTTTCCAATGCAGACTCTTGGGAGGAGCGTCATACACTGGAGTGGAACGTCCCAGCAGGGCCCTTTCCATTTCCCACAACTGAGTGGAATGGAGTGCCCCAGCAGCGCCCTTTCCGCCCCAGCAGCCCCCCATACACACAGCCCCCCAGCAGCCATCCCCTACAAACACACACTGGAGTGGAGCACCCCAGCAGGGCACTTTCCATTCCCACACCTGTCCCGTGGGTGGGGACCCCCCACCCCCAGGAAGAGGTGCAGAAGGCATTGGGATTGTGGAACCTCTTCCTGGGGGTGGGGGCAACCCCCATGAGACACCCCTGCCCCCCATCCCATCCACACACATATGATGGAGTGGAAAGCCCCAGCAGGGCCCTTTCCACCCCATCAGCCCCCACATCCACACACTGGAGTGGAAATCCACAGCCGGGCCCTTTCCACCCCACCAGTCCCCCATCTCATATGCACACACTTAAAATATTCCCACCCCCAGGAAGAGGTGCAGTGGGCATTGGATGGGTGGAACGTCTTCCTGAGGGTGGGGGCACACCCCCCCCCACACACACATGAGTCACCCCAGCCCCACAACCCATATACACACACACTGGAGTGGAAATCCCCAGAAGGGCTCTTTCCATTTTCCATACCTCTGTGGAGTGGAGCACCCCAGCAAGGCCCTTTCCACCCCATCATCCCCCCATCTCATATGCACACACTTAAAATTTGCCTGCCCCCACCCCCAGGAGTCGGTGCAGTGGGCATTGGGAGGGTGGAATGTCTTCCTGGGGGTGGGGGTGCCCC
>QEPC01001840.1:1522888-1555215 GCA_003113815.1 Sphenodon punctatus
CCTGTGAAGTTTGGGGGCTCAACTCATCCAGGGGTAGGAGATATTGATGATTCAAATATGCGAGGACGGTGTGAATTTTGACCACAAGCAATTAACATTTAAGCAGTTATAAGATTTTATTTTCCTAATTGATCTTTTTCAAACTTTGTGGATATGATGGTCCTCACAACTTACAGCCATGGTTAAATTTTCAGAAAGGTAGGTCAAGCAGTTTCCTCAAAATCGGGACTTCAGCAGTCCCCTGTTTATAATGAACAGTGGCTGTGCATTTAAGTTTCTTCCAGCTACCGCTGTAAGAAAATACACAACACTCAAGTTACAAATTTGAAACCTACAGTCAGAAATCATACACCTACTTCCCCTCATATAGCAGTTGAACTTAATGCTCAGTTAGGGTAATTTCAGATGTGCTGGGCCTCCAGGCCCAATACGCTGAAACCCGGACCCAGATCCGTCTCGGATCCCGGTCAGTGATGAATCTGGCTGTTGTTTATACATGCCAGTTTCCATCATGCTGGGGAATCTCAGAGGGGGCAGGGCCAGGCAGTTGCACATTGCAGCCTAATTGGTCTACAGATTTGATGGAGAGCTTTTATGATTTCTGTCAAGCCAAGTAGTTGGAAATTAATTATACCAAAACAAAGTCATGGTGGTTGGGCGTAGACCAGTCCAGCGAAAATGGCTTATGAATAGCCACTTGATCGACCAGGTTAAAGAGTTTAAGTACCTGGGTATTGTGATTGCTCAATCTGCCGCATGGTCTGCATGCTCTGATGTGGCAAATGAAGCAGCAAATTCCTCTTTAAATGGGATTCGGAGTTTTTATTTTTCTAAGGGAGGGAGGTTATTTACCCCAGCTCTGGAGATTTTTCGAGCTAAGGTCCTTCCCCAACTCCTCTATGGTGCCTCGATTTGGAGACTGTCTCTTTTGGAAAGAATGGATAAGGTGCAAAGTAGATTTCTCCATGTTGTTCTGCATGTTACACAGATCTGTCTCCTGAGAGCAGAGGCTGGTATCTCAACAGTGTCTTCTCAGATAAATCTGGATGTCCTGAAATTTTGGGTCCAGGTTTCACTTTCAGCTCTGGGCAGTTTGCTTCACCTTGTCTCCAAGCTCCCATGTCATGACCCTTGGGCAGTCTGTGTGTCAGATCTTATCTCTTTATTGGGTTCTTCTAAGGACTCCTTACTTGCTTTGCTTTTGGTGGGCTCCTTAGAATTAGTGAAGTAATGTATACACGACCAAGAAAGACAACATCTGTCCGCGGTGATTAACTCACAAAAAAATTCACCTGCATATAGGTTGTTCCCCTGGCCCCCGAGCTGTTTTCAGGAGGGCTGGATATAAATTTTATTAAATAAATAAATAAATAAGGTGCAGGCTGTCGATCCTCCATTATGCTGGATTTAAAGGAGGGTTTTTACCCTCATCCAATTTAATCTTTTTCCCTCTGCCGTTTCAGAAGGCAGAATCTTGGAGATTCCATTTGACCAAAGGTTTTGCAGGAGATGATGGCAGGGTGCTGTTGAAACCCTTTTACATATTATTTTTGATCGCCGTTGTATTTAGGCCCACGTGCTATCTATTAACCTCTGTAACCTCTAAGACCAAGCCCCACAGTCAAAGGGATCTACTGATGTATTTGCTTTTTGGACAGGATTTGGACATCATGGTTTGCGTTGCCAAGATTTTGGTGGCTGTGCTAGACCTGTTACTGAATAAGTATTAACTCCTATGTATTTATTCGGGCTATTGAGTACTTTTTAATTACTTTACTGTTACTGCTTTGTGATGGCCTTTAGCTTTGCAATAAATAAATAAATGATTTCAGCATTGGCAACCTTAAATGGTAGAGGCTGTTCTGCTACTATGAAATTATTAGGATATTTTATATACAGCATCACAGTGGATTTTGTTTCAAGTTTACCTTAAATCCTGATACCTGCCCAAATCATTCAATAAGCTCTATAAGTTTTGGGGTGGATGTCAACGGGTTTTCTACGAACACCAGCATACCATCTGCGTACACTAGTACTTCCCTTTGTTCTACCCTAACCCCTGTTATTTGCGTACTCTGCCTGATTGCTGCCATGACAAGTTCAAGAGCCAAAAGAAGCGGGGATATAGGGTATCCCTGTTGTGTGCCCATGGTTAAGTGAAAAAATTCTGAGGTCCTGCCGTTAATCAATAGCCTGGACTTGGGTGACTTGTAGATGGCCTGTACCCATTTCAGGAAATGACCATAAAAACCCATGACCTTCATAGCCTTGACCAGAAATCCAGTTTCAATGTGATCAAAGGCCTTCACCACATTAAGATAGGCCACAAGCGTCTCCTTTTTGTTTTTATTTATCTGATAAAGAATATTGATTGCCTGGCACATGTTGTCTGCTCCCAACCTCCCAGGAATAAAGTCAGCCTGATCTAGGTGGATCAGGGTTCTGATGCATTTATTGAGGAAGACCACATGAATTTCTCAAAAGCAAACAACATTTCTTAAAATGGGAGGTGTTCAATACAAATTGCTGTTTATATTTCCAAAATTTCCACTGAAGATTTTTGACACTCCTCTGCTCCATAGTTCCTTCCCATAATCATACAGCCACAAGAAAACAAAGGATGTCTTTAAAAATCACATCAATGGGTGTCCAGATGTATGTTTTGACCTTCATATGAACACTGGTTTGGCTCTTTGTTCACCATGTGGTGCTGCTTAGACACACAGCTCACCTTGGGGCAAATCAGTGTTTTGCTCACCACCCAATCTCAGCAGGCAAGTTCTGCCACCTCGTTCCCTGTGTTGTACTTACCAACACACCACGCGATATCATTAGACTCAACATTGGCCACGTGTTCAGCCAAAACAAGCAAGTTGTCCTTGTGATGCAATGCAATGGTGTTTACATCGGGTGTTCAACTGGTGGCCAAATTTATGTTGGGGTTGTTATGGTGCTTACACACAGTGGCCAAACACTTGCTTAAGGGTTTTTGCACCCGACCTTTCTTATGTCTAAAGATGCCCAAGGGAATAACTAGAAGAACACTTCCAGAAGCAACACACATTCCTGTTATAAGATGGTTTATGCCTTCATTGTGACATGCAACATTCTGCTCAGAGCTCCTTTCACTTCTTTATTCCGCAGACTGTAGATCATAGGGTTTAGCATGGGAGTCATGGTCGTGTAAACCAGGGCTAGAACTTTCTTAATGTCTTGAGAGTAACTGGATTTAGACCTTAAATAAATCAAGCTGCCACTTCCATAGTATAATGTCACCACAATGAGGTGAGAGGAGCAGGTAGAAAAGGTCTTTCTCCTGCCCTCAGCCGATGTCATTTTCAAGATGGTGGATATAATGTAGATGTAGGACAGGAGGATGAGAGAAAAGGGCAAAAAAATGACCAAGACAGTGGCTGTCATGACCTGAAATTCGAACGCAGAAGTGTCAATGCAGGAGAGCATAATGAGCGGGGGGATGTCACAGAAGAAATAGTTGATCTTATTGGGCCCACAAAATGGCAAAGTGAACACCCAGACTGTCTGCACCACAGACACCACATTCCCAGTGAACCAGGAGAGCACTGTCAGTGAGAGGCAAACCCTCTTGTTCATGATGAGCGTGTACCTCAGGGGGTTGCATATGGCCACGTAACGGTCATACGCCATGGCTGCCAACAGGAAACACTCTGATGCCCCAAGAAAGAGCAGGAAATACATTTGGGCAGCACAGCCGGTGTAGGAAATGCTCCTATTCTCTGACAGGAAATTCACCAGCATCTTGGGGACGATGGCCGAGGCAGTGCAGATATCCAGGAAGGAGAGGACTCTGAGGAAGAAATACATGGGGGTCTGGAGGGAGGGGTCCACCGTGATGATAATGATGAGGATGTTCCCAATCATAGTGAGAGAGTAGATTAGCAAGAAGATGCAGAAGAGCAGCATCTGCAAGTCGGGGGAGCCAGATAATCCCACCAGGACAAATTCACTCACCATGCTGACATTCCCCTTTGCTGGATCATCCATATATTCCATCTGGGGAGACAGATTTTCAAAGGTTAAAGAGGGGAATGAGGGGCTAGACATTTTGCTAAAAGGCTAATACATTTGTAGTTCCCTCTTGGAGAGGGGAAGGGCTCTGAAAAGTCTCTCTTGGCGGTTGTTTGCCTGCCTGTCAGTAACTTTATCTGGACTACATTTCCCATAATGTTGATCTTGAAGCCCAAATCCAGAGTTAAAAACTGCTGGAAGTTTGTCGCTGCACCCCCCAAAGAAGACGAGGACACCATGTGTGGATTTAAACGGCCGCGCTCTTTATTAATAACCAAAAAAGGGGAAGGGGTAGCCCGCCCACTTCCCCCTTTGAACTGGAGTCCTATCTATCTACTGTTCCTAACTGTTATCCGGACCACAGGAGGTTCCCATCCCGCACCTGGCACTATCCATCTGCCCATCCCCTTCTTTCCCACATCTTCGGGTTAAGCCCGAGGGGAATCCTCCTTTGCCCTACCTTACCCAACTTCATTAACTTACCCCCTACCCCGACCACCAGGTTTCCACGGGCCAGAGCTGGTTGCTCGTACCTACCCCCTTTTTGCCCCTGGGGGTGGGGGTTTAAACAACAAGGGTGAGGACACTGTAACCTACTGTTTGGTACATGGTCCGCCCAGTGGGTTCGACCTCTCACCCTTGGGCTGACCATACAGTGGGCCGCACTGAGCGGCTATGCATGGCCTATGCCCATCTCTTAAGGAGATGTTCCAACTCAATGCTATACTAACAACTTCAACTTCTAACAATTGGCCTGAACTCAACCTACCGCCACCAACAACTCAACTTCCCAGGATTTCCTTTAGGCTGCGTTTCAGGGCCCCAAGGTATAGGTTGCATACAGCATCAGATAGATGGACCCCATCACTCCTGAATAACTCATCCCTCTCCAGGCCACTAAAGAGAAGATCTGGAGTGGCAAATATATTGACATATTTGTCCTCGTTTTTAGTGACCCCATACCTGATCCCAATGATAAGGAAGAGAGGAAGGAAAAGGAGAAGTTCAAAAGACCGAAGGCCAAGTGCACCTGGTCCAACTGGACAGCTGCCTACACTATTTATATGGGGGTGACACTGGTCAGTTTCCCAGAATGCAGACTGGAGATGATCAAATACTTGGAAATTGTGTGCTGAGCCTTTGATACAGGTGGACTGGGAGCTTGGATGTGCTACAATGAAACCTTCTCACATAGGGCAGCCAACATTCCATGCCTGTGCTGGGATATTTATGCCCACAACATTTGGCTGGGATGTATCAGCTGCTACTGGTATGCCCCACAGTCCGATAGCAATCATGTGCTATCCTGGGCAGGGAGCATCCAGCAAATTGAAGGGGGACAGAGAGGCAGCCTGCAGCAGCCACCAGTGGGCCCTACATGCTGGGATTTTAATGACAGGGGCAGGTGTTTTGGGGCCCAATGTAAATTCAAGCACATGTGCACCTAGTGCTCGGGAGAGCATGCCGTGTCCGCATGTACTAGGTACCAGCAGTATGGAGCTAGGAGTAGGGGGTGGGCCGGCAACAGGCAGGCTTCTGACAGCCAAGGGAGTGCCAACCAACCAGTGGGGAAGGGCGCCAACCCCAGTACGGCATGAAGTCTTGCGAATGGTGACCCGTGACTATCCTAACCACTGTACCGCCTAATATGTTTTTGATGGATTTAGGATGGGTTTCAGGATCTCGACGGAAGGCCCTCACTACCATTTGGCAGCAAAAAGCCTGAAATCAGTGACGGGAAATGAGCAATTAGTCCAGCAGATTGATAAGGAAGTTAAGGAAGGTAGGATTCAGCGCCCTTTCGATGAGCTGCCTAGCCCCATGCTACGGATATCCCCCCTGGGTATAGTGCCGAAAAAGACCCCGGGGGAGTTTTGCATGATTCACCACTTGTCCCACCCTAAAGGGGAGTCAGTGAATGATGCGATTCCTCCCAAACTCTGCTCAGTAAGGTATGCATCATTCGACTCCGCGGTCGAAATGGTGCATTCCTGCAGAAAGGGGGCCCTTCTTGCGAAGTGTGATATCAAGTCGGTGGTCTGACTCCTGCCAGTGCATCCCAAGGACTTTGAGCTCCTCGGCATGCAGTTCCAGGGTAAGTTTTACTTTGACACGGCAATGCCCATGGAATGTTCCATCTCATGTGTGGCCTTCGAAAAGTTCAGCACCATTTTGGAATGGATCACGTGAGAACATGCAGGGCAGAGCTTGATCACGCATTACTTAGATGATTTCCTCTTTGCAGGAAGGGCGGGGACCTCAGAATGCATGCTCAGAATTTGTGCATTCCAGGATGTAACTGAAGAGCTGGGAGTGCCGTTGGTGCTGGAAAAAACTGAGGGCCCAATGACTAGGTTGACCTATCTGGGCATAGAGCTGGACACCACACGCTCTCTATCCAGATTGCTGGAGGACAAGCCTTCAGAGAGTTGATAGCAGTGGTAATGTCAGCCCCGAAGATAACAGTCAAATAGTTGCAGTCTCTCATGGGTAGTCTTAATTTCTCCTGCCGAGTCATCGCACCAGGGAGGGCTTTCATGTCTCAATTATATGCCTACATTGGGAGCGACCATCCCCCTCATCATCATGTCCATGTGATGAGGGTGATGCGGGAGGTTTTGGCGACCTGGGAGGCCTTCCTCCATGGCTATAATGGGGTGAGTTTTTGGTGGCGGCAACTCCTTTTGGAAGCAGAGCTCCAAATACATTCCGACGTTGTGGGAGGCCATGGGTTTGGAGTATATTGTAGAGGGAAATGGTGTGCAGCCCCATGGCCGGAGGCATGGGAAACACAGGGACTAACCCATGACTTAACATTCCTGGAGTTCTTCCCCATTGTGGTGGCAATAGAGCTGTGGGAGGCAGAGTTTGCCAATAAAAGGGTCTTGTTCTGGTGCGATAATAGGCTATCATTCATGTTATTAACAAGCTGTCATCGAAATCAGAAAGGGTTATGCGGCTGGTCCAGTATTTTGTACTCAAGTGCTTGCGGGCAAACATTTTGTTCGTGGCCAGGCACGTGCCCAGAATCAATAACGGCATAGCCAACGCCCTTTCTCGATTTCAGACAGACCATTTTTGCCCGCTGGCACCAGACGCCAGGAAGGACCCTGAGCCATTCCCGACGGACATGTGGATCCTTGGATTATAGACTTATATCAGGCAGTGCAGGGATCCCTCGCACCCAGAACCAGGCAGGCGTATGAAACGGCATTCACAGAATTCCAGGAATACAGGTCATGGAAAGGTTGGGAACTATGATTCCCCATCCCTGAGGGACACAAACTGCAGTTCGCGCTCCAGCTCAGGCAATGAGGTTTGGCACCTGGGACAATAGCGGGGAAAAAATCGGCCATTTCTTTTATGACCCGTTTGGCAGGCCACCCCTCTCCCAATAACGACTTTTTAATGAGCCATTTAAAAGAGATCTGGGCCAGACGTAACCCCCAAGCACCGGACGTCAGGGTCCCTATTACCCCCCAGCTCCTTAATGTTATTAGCCAGGCCTTGCATACCGTGTGTCACTCGAACAGCAAGGTAGTTCTTTTTACTGCCGTATAGTGGGTGGCACTATTTGGGGTCTTCAGGATCAGTGAGATAGTCCCACAATCTAGGGTGGACAGGTCAGGCATGGTCCTGCAAATCCAGGATGTGGACTGTCAGGGAGGAACCGTACTGTTACGTTTATGAAGGTCAAAGATGAACCAAAGGGGAAGGGGTCGGTTGGTGAGGCTTTGCCCTTCGGACGACGTCTGTACTTGCCCAGTGGAAGCAATGAAGTATTTAGTGTCTCGCCCGAAGCTGGAGGGTCTGTTGTTCCTCCACAGGGATGGGACCCCAATGACACGATATCAATTCGAGGCAGTTCTCAACATGTGTGTTAAGGAAGTTGGCCTTGACCTGGGTTCTTACAAAACTCACTCCTTTTGGATAGGAACAGCATCAGTTGCCGCAAGTATAGGACTGCCTGGGGTGCAAATACAACGGATAGGGAGGTAGCGGTCAGGTGCATATCATTTGTACATTAGGAACACCAAACCAAGGATGTGGGGGCACATGAGGAAAATGGGACAACAGCATAACTCTGATTTCTCTTCCAGATGTGTCAACTCTGCAGGGACGGAAGGTGGTGTGGATCGTCGGATACAGTATCGTACATTGGGCAGGAAAGATGGCCACACGCAGTGGGTGGGGTACCCAGTTGGGCCTAGGTGACCAGGCAGACATAATCTGGCTGGGAAGATGGGGAATGCAATGGGAAAAATTGCTCCCAACACTGACAGTGGCGAAGGAGAAATTCCCAGCACCAGCTGTTATTGTAGTCCATTTGGGGGAAAACAACCTGCCTAGTTTTACAGGGCTGTGGCTGATGAAGAGNCACATAGGGCAGCCAACATTCCATGCCTGTGCTGGGATATTTATGCCCACAACATTTGGCTGGGATGTATCAGCTGCTACTGGTATGCCCCACAGTCCGATAGCAATCATGTGCTATCCTGGGCAGGGAGCATCCAGCAAATTGAAGGGGGACAGAGAGGCAGCCTGCAGCAGCCACCAGTGGGCCCTACATGCTGGGATTTTAATGACAGGGGCAGGTGTTTTGGGGCCCAATGTAAATTCAAGCACATGTGCACCTAGTGCTCGGGCGAGCATGCCGTGTCCGCATGTACTAGGTACCAGCAGTATGGAGCTAGGAGTAGGGGGTGGGCCGGCAACAGGCAGGCTTCTGACAGCCAAGGGAGTGCCAACCAACCAGTGGGGAAGGGCGCCAACCCCAGTACGGCATGAAGTCTGGCGAATGGCGACCCGTGACTATCCTAACCACTGTACCGCCTAATATGTTTTTGAGGGATTTAGGATGGGTTTCAGGATCTCGACGGAAGGCCCTCACTACCATTTGGCAGCAAAAAGCCTTAAATCAGTGACGGGAAATGAGCAATTAGTCCAGCAGATTGATAAGGAAGTTAAGGAAGGTAGGATTCAGCGCCCTTTCGATGAGCTGCCTAGCCCCACGCTACGGATATCCCCCCTGGGTATAGTGCCGAAAAAGACCCCGGGGGAGTTTTGCATGATTCACCACTTGTCCCACCCTAAAGGGGAGTCAGTGAATGATGCGATTCCTCCCAAACTCTGCTCAGTAAGGTATGCATCATTCGACTCCGCGGTCGAAATGGTGCATTCCTGCAGAAAGGGGGCCCTTCTTGCGAAGTGTGATATCAAGTCGGTGGTCTGACTCCTGCCAGTGCATCCCAAGGACTTTGAGCTCCTCGGCATGCAGTTCCAGGGTAAGTTTTACTTTGACACGGCAATGCCCATGGAATGTTCCATCTCATGTGTGGCCTTCGAAAAGTTCAGCACCATTTTGGAATGGATCACGTGAGAACATGCAGGGCAGAGCTTGATCACGCATTACTTAGATGATTTCCTCTTTGCAGGAAGGGCGGGGACCTCAGAATGCATGCTCAGAATTTGTGCATTCCAGGATGTAACTGAAGAGCTGGGAGTGCCGTTGGTGCTGGAAAAAACTGAGGGCCCAATGACTAGGTTGACCTATCTGGGCATAGAGCTGGACACCACACGCTCTCTATCCAGATTGCTGGAGGACAAGCCTTCAGAGAGTTGATAGCAGTGGTAATGTCAGCCCCGAAGATAACAGTCAAATAGTTGCAGTCCCTCATGGGTAGTCTTAATTTCGCCTGCCGAGTCATCGCACCAGGGAGGGCATTCATGTCTCAATCATATGCCAACACTGGGAGCGACCATCCCCCGCATCATCATGTCCATGTGATGAGGGTGATGCGGGAGGTTTTGGCGACCTGGGAGGCCTTCCTCCAGGGCTATAATGGGGTGAGTTTTTGGTGGCGGCAACTCCTTTTGGAAGCAGAGCTCCAAATACATTCCGACGTTGTGGGAGGCCATGGGTTTGGAGTATATTGTAGAGGGAAATGGTGTGCAGCCCCATGGCCGGAGGCATGGGAAACACAGGGACTAACCCATGACTTAACATTCCTGGAGTTCTTCCCCATTGTGGTGGCAATAGAGCTGTGGGAGGCAGAGTTTGCCAATAAAAGGGTCTTGTTCTGGTGCAATAACAGGCTATCATTCATGTTATTAACAAGCTGTCATCGAAATCAGAAAGGGTTATGCGGCTGGTCCAGTATTTTGAACTCAAGTGCTTGCGGGCAAACATTTTGTTCGTGGCCAGGCACATGCCCGGGATAAATAATGGCATAGATGACGCCCTTTCTCGATTTCAGACAGACCATTTTTGCCAGCTGGCACCAGACGCCAGGAAGGACCCCGAGCCATTTCCGAGGGACATGTGGATCCTTGGATTATAGACTTATATCAGGCAGTGCAGGGATCCCTCGCGCACAGAACCAGGCGGGCATATGAAACGGCATTTACAGAATTCCAGGAATACAGGTCATGGAAAGGTTGGGCACTATGATTCCCCATCCCTGAGGGACACAAACTGAAGTTCGCGCTCCAGCTCAGGCAACGAGGTTTGGCACCTGGGACAATAGCGGGGAAAAAATCGGCCATTTCTTTTATGACCCGTTTGGCAGGCCACCCCTCTCCCGATAATGACTTTTTAATGAGCCATTTAAAGGAGAGCTGGGCCAGACGTAACCCCCAAGCACCGGACGTCAGGGTCCCTATTACCCCAGCTCCTTAATGTTATTAGCCAGGCCTTGCATGCCATGTGTCACTCGAACAGCGAGGTAGTTCTTTTTACTGCCATATTGTGGGTGGCACTATTTGGGGTCTTCAGGATCAGTGAGATAGTCCCACAATCTAGGGTGGACAGGTCGGGCATGGTCCTGCAAATCCAGGATGTGGACTGGCAGGGAGGAACCGTACTGTTACATTTACGAAGGTCAAAGATGGACCAAAGGGGAAGGGGTCAGTTGGTGAGGCTTTGCCCTTCGGACGATGTCCGTACTTGCCCAGTGGAAGCAATGAAGTATTTAGTGTCCCACCTGAAGATTGAGGGTCTGTTGTTCCTCCACAGGGATGGGACCCCAATGACACAATATCAATTCGAGACAGTTCTCAACATGTGTGTTAAGGAAGTTGGCCTTGACCCGGGTTGTTACAAAACTCACTCCTTTCGGATAGGGACAGCGTCAGTTGCCGCAAGTATAGGACTGCCTGGGGTGCAAATACAACGGATAGGGAGGTAGCGGTCAGGTGCATATCACTTGTACATTAGGAACACCATACCAAGGATGTGGGGGCACATGAGGAAAATGGGACAACAGCATAACTCTGATTTCTCTTCCAGATGCGTCAACTCTGCAGGGACGGACGGTGGTGTGGATCATCGGCCACAGTATCGTACATTGGGCAGGAAATATGGCCGCACGGAGTGGTGGGGTACCCAGCTGGGCCTAGGTGACCAGGCAGACATAATCTGGCTGGGAAGACGGGGAATGCAATGGGAACAATTGCTCCCAACGCTGACTGTGGCGAAGGAGAAATTCCCAGCACCAGCTGTTATTGTAGTCCATTTGGGGGAAAACAACCTGCCTAGTTTTACAGGGCTGTGGCTGATGAAGAGGGTAAAAGTGGACTTGTGAATGGTCCAGGACCGATTTCAAGGGTGCACACTAGTATGGTCAGAAATGCTGCAGAGGAGAGTGTGGGCTAATGCCCGGAGCCTGGGCAAGGTAGACCAGGCGAGGAAAAGAGCAAACGGGGAAATAGGGGGCTGGCTGCAAAGAGCAGGGGAGTTTGTCATCTGTCATAAGGAGATTGTCCCTGTAATGAAAAAGCAGGGCTTGACGCTGCCCACATCCCTGGCATCATGGGCCCTCCTCGTAGCCTGGGGTCGAGCCACTTGCTACCTTGCCCCTCGGACATGCTTTCCTGGGCTCTGTGCACGGTCACCTCCCAGTGGCTGCCCTCCAGCTCCTCTATGCGGGTCTGATATCCAGCTAGCTGGGCCTGCATGGCTTGGAGGACTGCCTCCTGTGTAGCCCCTTCCCGCTGTGTCACTTTAGCCTTGGCCCCTTTGTAGGGGGCCTTTGTCACCTTCTTTGCTGGTGCTTTGCTTTGGCCCTTGCGCTTGCGGGGGGTCATATTTCAACTTACTCCCCACACACCAACCCTCTCTGCTCTTGTCCCCTTCTGGGGAATTAGGCTGACACCCATGGGGGGGGGCAATAAGCTCGAGTTTAATCTATGAGGGGGGGCAGGTGGTACTAGAATCCCCACAGGGGGAAGCCACCCGGTCAACTTTCCTTCCAGTAGGTCCCGCTAATATTCTGGGCCAAGTTGCGGGGGGGTCCACTAACCTTCTGGGGTAGGCCCTTGCGAATTAAGCCTCAATGTATCATGCCCCAATGGGGGCCATCAACAAGCCCTCCGGGGCAGTTCCCACTGGGACAGGCCTGGGAATTTCCCTGTGCAGGGGAGGGGGGGGAGAGGATTGCTCGCAATCCCCCCCGTGGGTGTCCACTGCCCTCTCAACTTGTCCAGTCAATCCCCCATATTGCCAGGTGAGTGGGGGGGGCTTCGCAACCCTCTGGGGATGTCCCCGCAACTGTAGGCCCGGTTGGGGCCTCCACAAGCCCACCTGGGCAGGTCCCCCAGAGTCAGGCCCGGGACCTTCCCCTGCCTCGGTCCCGGGGGAGAGGAGGGGGGCTCCATTAGCTTGCTGGCCGCGAGCCCCCTTGGGTGGTTTCCATAGTCAGGCCCGGGGAATTCCCCGGTCTCGGTCCGGGGGGGATTTCCATGAGCCCTTTGGGGCTGCTCCTCACGCACTCGGTGAACTTCATGCGGGGGGGCAGGCCCGCCCCCACTTCCACCCAGCGACCTGAAACTCATTGAAGGCAAGCGGCCTGCTTCCTGTTGCACCACCTTGCTCCACGTCCTTCTCCCTGATCCGCGCCCAGCCGAATGATGCACATGAGCAGAGAGGCTAAAATGGCACCCAGGAATCCTGACTCTAGCAAGAGTCCTGGGTGCCTTGAATTGTGGTTGCTAGGCAACCTCGGCTTCCCCTCCAACCCACCAGTGGTCAATCTTTCCCTCCTCGTCTCCTTTGTTCCAAGAAGGGAGGGGGCACCGCCAAACCCCCGCCGCAGCAAATGCGGAGGGTACTTATATTTACAGGTTATTGATTTGTAGATTATATTGTCAAATTTATGTTTTAAATGGATCTCCTGTGATAATCAGGATTTATTTATTTATTTATTTATTTATTTAATGGATTTGTACCCTGCCTCTCCTGCAAAGCAGCCCGGGGCGGCTTCCTACAATAAAAACAATTTAAAACATTTCATAACAATAATATTAAAATATTAAAACAGGGCTAAATATCATAAATAATATATAATAAATAACAAGTCAGGTGGGGGAGCTAAAAAAAACCTCACCCTCCCCTCCCACCCTCCCCAAAGGCCTGGGCGAACAGCCAGGTTTTGCAACTTCACCGGAATGTCAACAGGCTAGGGGCCAGGCGAGCTTCCTCCGGAAGGGAGTTCCAAAGGTGCGGCGCGGCCACCGAGAATGCCCTCTCCATTGTGGCTCCCGCTTAACACAGGGGACCTCCAAGAAGGCACCCCCGGCATCTCAAGGCTCGGAATTGCTCAAGGTCGTAAGGGAGGATCCCTACCAAAGTCCGTGGTCAGTCAAAGTACAGGACCTTCTAACTCATATGGGACTATCAAAAGAATATCTGGCCCATCATTCCTGGGCTTTCATATGGAAGGAAATTGTAACCAGATCCTAGGCCATCGATAGGCAGACTGAATTAGGACGTATTGCTAATTCCGTGGTGTTGTTATATTGCAAAGACCCAATGGTCAAGTCAATTGATTGATTGATTGACTGATTGATTGATTGATTGATTGAAGCTCAAACCTGCTCATTGTAAGGAAGAAGGGAGGGGAGGAAGCGGAGAAGAAGGAGCTAAACGCAGTCAAAAGGGGAAGTGGCCATTCTAGGCCTCCTATGAGAAGAAACGTGTTGGGTCACTGGCTCTGTTTTGGAATGGGATCCGAAAAAATCAGGCAGATAGTTACAGAGCCCAGCAGCTGGAGAGATTGCTTGTAAAACTCCCTACCCCCCTGCTGCTAATCTAGCTTCAGCCACCAGTGATTTTGCAGCTCGGTGAAGCACATTTGTCAGTGCACCAAAAAGCTTCAATCAAGCATGCTGCACCTTTTTGACATTGTCAAAGCCGTGCATAATTTGCATGCATGTCCCCCCCACCCAAGCTCATAATAATAATCTTTATTTTTATATAGCGCTCTCATGCCATGGCACTCAGAGCTCTTCACATATAACAAATTAACGCGACTTTTAATCCTCACAATAACCCTGTGAGGAAGGTTAGGCTGAGAGAATATTGTGACTGGCCCAAGGTCACCAAGTGAGTTTCCCAATCCATGTATTGCACACTTAGGCTGCGTTCCCACCTGCAGCAGCAGTGGCGGCAGCAGGAGAGGCGAGGGAAGAGGTGACAGTGTGGAGGAGTTGGCTGACAGGCAGGATTTTGTGCCCTGACATGTGCGAGAGAAACTGTGGCAGATCCCCGTTCGCCCTGACTCTCTTTCCGTTGGCCGGCTCCTCCGCGCTAATGCGTCTTCAATCGCCCCTCCCTCTGCCGCAGGTGGGAACACAGCCGTAGCCATTTCATCACACTGGCTCTAAATACATTTTAATGCATGCTGGAAAGTGCCCCTATGCTGTCCATATCTGCAATGTGGCTGGCACATTCAGTCCTCCTCTCTTAACCCTTTAGAGACTCTATATGAATGGAAACGTATCAAACAGGGTGGCCTTTTTACTGCTCCTTGAAAGAACCAATCTTCAGGCAGTGTCATGTGAGCTTCCTCGCTCCAGTGCATGCAGATAGACCCTGGTTTGGATTGGGCTTTATTCTGAGTCCAGTGCAGCATGAGAGCCTGGCTACAGGCTAGCTAGTGTGTGCTCCCTTGGCTGCTGCCACTGCTGGTACCCTTGTCCCTCCTGCAGCTGGGGCTGCAGACCTTGCCCTGTCTGCTGCCAGGAGAGCTCTTTCANGGGGGGGGGGGTCCACTAACCTACTGGGGTAGGCCCTTGCGAATTAAGTCCCAATGTATCATGCCCCAATGGGGGCCCTCAACAAGCCCTCCAGGGAAGTTCCCACTGGGACAGGCCTGGGAATTTCCCTGTGCAAGGGATGAGGGAGGAGAGGATTGCTTGCAATCCTCCCCATGGGTGCCCGCTGCCCTCTCAATTTGCCCAGTCAGTCCCCTGTATTGCCAGGTGAGTGGGGGGCTTCACAACCCTCTGGGGATGTCCCCGCAACTGTAGGCCCGGTTGGAGCCTCCATAAGCCCGCCTAGGCAGGTCCCCCAGAGTCAGGCCCGGGACCTTCCCCCGCCTCGGTCCCAGGGGAGAGGAGGGGGGCTCCATTAGCTTGCTGGCCGCGAGCCCCCTTGGGGTGGTTTCCGTCAGGCCCGGGGAATTCCCCAGTCTTGGTCCCGGGGGGGGCGGATTTCCATGAGCCCTTTGGGGCTGCTCCTCACGCACTCGGTGAACTTCGTGCAGGGGAGCAGGCCCGCCCCCAATTCCACCCGGCAACCTGAAACTCATTGAAGGCAAGTGGCCTGCTTCCCGTTGCACCACCTTGCTACACATCCTTCTCCCTGATCCGCGCCCAGCCGAATGAGGCACGTGAGCAGGGAGGCTAAAATGGCGTCCAGGAATCCTGACTCTTGCGAGAGTCCTGGGTGCCTTGAATTGTGGTTTCTAGGCAACCTCGGCTTCCCCTCCAACCCACCAGCGGCCAATCCTTCCCACCTCATCTCCTTTGTTCCAAGAAGGGAGGGGGCGCTGCCAAACCCCTGCCGCGGCGAACGCGGAGGGTACTTATATTTACAGGTTATTGATTTGTACATTATATTGTCAAATTTATGTTTTCAATGGATCTCCCATGATAATCAGGATTTATATATGTGGTGTTGTTATATTGCAAAGACCAAATGGTCAAGTCTATTGATTGATTGATTGATTGATTGATTGATTGAAACCTGCTCATTGTAAGGAAGAAGGGAGGGGAGGAAGGGGAGAAGAAGGAGCTAAACGCAGTTAAAAGTGGAAGTGGCCATTCTAGGCCTCCTAAGAGAAGAAACGTGTTGGGTCTCTGGCTCTGTTTTGGAATGGGATCTGAAAAAATCAAGCAGATTGTTACAGAGCCCAGCAGCTGGACAGATTGCTTGTAAAGCTCCCTACCCCCCTGCTGCTAATCTAGCTTCAGCCACCAGTGATTTTGCAGCTCGGTCAAGCACATATGTCAGTGCATCCAAAAGCTTCAATCAAGCATGCTGCACCTTTGTGACATTGTCAAAGCCGTTCATAATTTGCATGCATGCCCCACCCCCCAAACTCATAATAATAATCTTTATTTTTATATAGTGCTCTCATGCCATGGCACTCAGAACTCTTCACATATAACAAATTAACGTGACTTTTAATCCTCACAAAAACCCTGTGAGGAAGGTTAGGCTGAGAGAATATTATGACTGGCCCAAGGTCACCAAGTGAGTTTCCCAATCCATGTATTGCACACTTAGGCTGCGTTCCCACCTGCAGCAGCAGGAGAGGTGAGGGAAGAGGCGGCAGTGTGGAGGAGTCAGCTGACGGGCAGGATTTTGTGCCCTGAATTGCGCGAGAGAAGCCGTGGCAGATCCCCGTTCACACTGGCTCTTTTTCCATTGGCCGGCTCCTCCATGCTGACACATCTTTGATCGTCCCTCCCACTGCCACCACTGCTGCCGCAGGTGGAAATGCAGCCTTAGCCATTTCATCACACTGGCTCTAAATACATTTTAATGCATGCCGGAAAGTGCCCCTATGCTGTCCATATCTGCAATGTGGCTGGCGCATTCAGCCCTCCTCTCTTAACCCCTTAGAAACTCTGTATGAATGGAAACGTATCAAACAGGAGGGCCTTTTTACTGCTCCTTGAAAGAACCAATCTTCAGGCAGTGTCATGTGAGCTTCCTCGCTCCAGTGCATGCAGATAGACCCTGGTTTGGATTGGGCTTTATTCTGAGTCCAGTGCAGCATGAGAGCCTGGCTACAGCCTAGCTAGTGTGTGCTCCCTTGGCTGCTGCCACTGCTGGTACCCTTGTCCCTCCTGCAGCTGGGGCTGCAGACCTTGCCCCGTCTGCTGCCATGAGAGCTCTTTCAAGCCAGGGATGGGATGGTGACACTGGGCCAGATGGATGGGAACCATGTGTTTTAGGAAACTTGTGGGACATGGATGAGGGTGGCACTGTGTTTGGGGACACAAATGCCAGGACCCGGAGTCCTTTAGTGGGTGGGTGGGGGCGGTGCTTTGAAGGTGCCCGTGGGCTCAGGGGATGCCTTGTGACTCAGGGGGGGGTTTGTGCTGTGGGGTCAAAGGGATCTGGATGTGCCCAGGTGAAGGGCAAAGTTTAAGGAAGTGGGACTGGGGGTTGGGGGATTGGGTGACACTGGGTTTGGGGAGAAATGCCAGGGGCTGGGATTCTTTAGTGGATGGGGGTGCTTTGCTTCTACATGGCATTTGGCTCTCTAAACCCCTCTGCCTGTCTTCCCCCTGCCCCACCCCACAGCTGTCTCATCTCACCTGTGCGGCATCCTGAGATCACCTTTGCTCTCGGCTTTTTCCCCAGTCACCCTCTTCAGCATTTGCCAAAATCTTTGGTTTAAGGTTACTTCCATGGTAGGGATTAAGCAGAGAAAGCTCTGTGTGTGTGTCTGCATATGCACACATCTGTAACTTCACTGTGCACCTGTGTAGTTGAGTATTTTGTGTGGTGGTGGTGGAGGGGGAGTGTGATCGTGTGGCGAGTATTTGGCCTGGGTGAGGGCTATAGTGATAAAAATGAAAATACTGACTGAAGTAATTTAAAGTTAATGCTGGTCCTTTGTGCTAAGGTAGGTCAGTTCCATTCACTTCACTGGGACTCATACCAGTGAAAATGTCATCAGCTGGAAGGAATGCGAGGAGACGGACAGCTACAGTGTAATGTTCTGTAAATTCTGCCTCTCCATTGCCCTTGGTTTGCTCAAATGGGTGAGGTGGAGAAAGGTCCTGTGATTCCCACTCATCCAGGATGCAATCCTCATTCATCCAGGTGTGTGTGTTAGATGTGCGCCAAAGTGCCACGCTAGACTTAAGTGGGTGCCAAATCCTTAGCCACAACCAGAGACATCATTGTGCTGCACAGCCATCGGCAGCAGGTGGCTGCCCATAATTTGGGAGCGCAGATTGCATTATCTGTACCTGGGGCATAGTGACAAGTGGCCAGGCCACACTTAAGTGCTGTGAATGTAGAGAGAGGCTGGGCTAGGCTCTGGGGGGCGACATTGCACTTGCATGTGAGAGTGGGTGATGGCAACAATGCCTCTTACTGAGAGTCAGGATGTGGTGCCCATTTAAATCGAGTGCAACACTTTGGTGTGCAACTAAGATCACTTTCAGACCTCCCCCCCCGCCCCCGCATGCGCAGGGAATGCGCAGACAGGATAGGCGTGGGGTGCCGCTGGTCTGAAAGCCCCCCGTGTGGTTTTGCCGGCAAACACCTGCAGAGATATAGAGCAGGATTTCCTGCTCTGTATCTCTGAGGGTGTTTGCCAGCAAACCTGTGCAGGGGGGCTTTCAGATCGGTGGCACCCCATGCATATCCTGGCTGCGCATTCCCTCCCACAGCCAGAATATGCGGGGCTGGGAGGAAGATCTGAAAGTGGCCTAACACACGTGCAACCATCTTGTACACTGGAATGAATGAAGATTGGCCCGTCACTCTTTATAAACTGAAGAAGTAAATCCAAAAGACTAAGTGTGAGACCAGAAAACAGGCGTCTGCATGTGTTATCTCTTGTACACTTTCAGCTGCACATGTTGTTGTTAAAACCCATGCATGGCTTGACCTTTGCTAGGCCCCAAGGCCAGAAGCAGTGATTATTATTATTAGCAAGCATTTATATCTGATCTGAGTTCACCCCAGGGAATGACATGCCAGAGACCCACACGCCAGAATTCCTGCAACCCTTCTGGTTAAGCTAGGGCCTGTCTGGTAGTGAAACATCCTGTCCGGCTTCACTTCTCTGGCTCAGAATCTCCATCTGTGAAATGTGGCCAACATCACATTAGAGTCCTCCTGATCTTGACTCAGGGCTCCTTCATTTCTGTGCTCTCTGCATGAATGAAGTTGTCCAGAGAGGCTAAAGCACTAGCAGGGATGAGCGCTGGATGATTTTACAGTACAATAAAGCAATGGCTGCCCCATAGAATAGAATGTTTTGGTACTTCATAGCACAGAAATATCTCAAACTCAAAACCAGGAAACATAGCAAGTTCTTTTGTTTTAGAATAATGAAAATTGAAGCAATTCAGTCCTAATATAAATCCAGAGCGAGTGAGTGGTTGTATTGTTCCCACATACAAGAGAGATGGGAGACAGTCATTACAATGACAGTTTTTATTGGATTAACTTATATAGCTGACTGTGTGTACAAGCTTTAGAGCTACGCAGAGCTCTTCTCAGTTGACCCTGAGCAAAAATTTAAAAGTTAAGTTTCGTTTCTGATTCTTTTACTCTCCCCCGAGGGAGGAAAAGCTGGCATTCTCTCACCAATGGAAGTCAGTCCAATAAAAGGTGTCATCTTAATGTAATTCAGTTTCTTCTGATTAACTGTTTGGCATTTGCCAATTTCAATAGGTGTTAATAAACACGACACATGATGGTATGTCCCGCTGTGGCCCATCTGTGCCAGAGCCTTACCAGCGTGTCTGTTAGTGAAATGCCAGATGTGAGCCCACTGCTAGGGGTGTGCACAAGGGCCCCATGTCATTTTTTGTTTTTCATTATCCTTTTTGAATCATTTTTGTTATTTTCATTATAGTTTCATTTTTGTTTTTGCATTGGATTCCAAGCGGAATCACTTTAGGGCTTCCTAAGGCTGAGGAAGTGGTTGTATTTTGCCTCCAAAGCACTTTCCACCTCCCCAAAGTTGCCAAATGTGCTTCAGACAAGCATAAATAGGTGCCTCTATTAAATAGAGATAAATATCACAGAGAGACTGGCACGTAGCATGCAGGAAGAGGACAGAGCAAGAGCAGACAGTGGGCATTTCAGAAGTGATGCTACCATCTGGGGTACTGGCCGCCACCCCACCTTGGTTGTGCCTTACCACACTTTGTCCTAAACCATGGCAGCGCTTACCACCGGTTGTTCCCCATGATTTTCTGAGATCTCGGTAACATCTGGCGGCTGCCCAACAGAAGTGACAGCAGTTGTGGCCCCAGGGAGGGGTTAAGTGTGGTAAAGTGTGGCTAAGCGTGGTATCGTCACTTCTGAAAATACCCATTGGCAGGCAGCTGACATTGGGGGAGGGGCAGGGTGGCACTGAAGTTGCAGGCATTGTGACTCGCAGAGGAAGCAGGAGACAGACAGTGGTGCATGCCCCAGCAAGGCTTCAACTTCTTGGAAGCAGAATATCAGGGAGAGACTGGCACACAATAGGCAGGCAAAAGATGGAGAAGCAGGGGCATGGGCAGGCAGTGGGCAGGCTGGCACCGAGAAGCATCATGACTGGCAAAGGATACATGCAGTCCCAGGTCTGTTGGGCTTAAACTAGCAGAGACATATGTGTGTGTGTGTGTGTGTGTGTGTGTGTGTGTGTGAGAGAGAGAGAGAGAGAGAGAGAGAGAGAGAGAGAGAGCAGGCAGGAGGGTAAGCAACTAAACACCAGTGGCAAGAAGTTCTGGGCATTTCATACTGTCCTTGGCATCCAAGGTGTGTCAAGACATCAACTTGAAGTGATTGCCCATGGGATCAGGAATTGTGTGAGAGAGACATCCTATAAACTAACTATATCATATTATCTATAGGATAATATAGGTTTTTCATGAAAACAAAAACAAACTGCACACTCCTACCCACTACAGCCCCTGACCGGGTAGGCAGCTGCCCAGAAATTGTGGGCCCAGAAGGAACCAGGCCCACAGTCTTGGCCCGAGGGCTGCCCAGGCGGGCCATTGCAGGCTATTCTGGGTGAGTGTGTGTGTTCGTGCCACCATCCCAGTCCTGGTGCAGGGGCCACCATGGCCGGCTGCCATGGTTGCCCATTATTGGCAGCCATGGCTGTCTATCATTGGGGGGGGGGGGTGTCAGTTGCTGCCAGCCAGCCTCTCGTCTCTTCCACCCCCCTCCTCCCCTGCCCAATCAATCGGTGGGAACGTTTATTCAGTTCCCCGACCTGACTCAGCCAGGGGTGCCCTCCCTTTCCTGGGATGTGAAGCCAGCACGGCAGCTCCATGTTTTATTAACACCCAGTGTTAGTGTATATTCTGTATCTGACAAGTACAACAAACAGAAACGTGTTCTTAACCAAACATTATGTTACCATTTCTTGGTAACTGGGAATTTATGGATTTAGGGAACAAAAAAGAAAGACTATTTATTTCTATTTTGATAGATTTGAAATGAAAACAATGATAATCCCCCCCATCCTTGAACGTTTTTTCACAGCTTTAATAGGAAGCCTTTTTAGAATTGTATCACCAATAGTAAAACGTAAAGACCTGTGTTGTTGTTGTTTTTTAAATTAAACTGATCTTTAAAAGTCAAGTATAAAATTGTGTTTTCTACACATATTTTAATCTTGGCTAGATCACCAGTTGGTTTAATCCGGATTAGTTAGTATTAGTGTACTGGACTGACTTGGTTCATCTGCTAATGGAGAACTGTTCGGCCCCCATTAAATCATAAGATCTCTTTTGCTTTACATCAACAAGGATCGGGCACAATCCTCCTTTAACATCAACATAGCAAAAAATACTGCACATTCATTTTTAAAATTGCTTTAAATTGGAAGATATTCATTTAGCTCTATTTATTTTCTGGTTTGCCCTTATACTTACTAGAATTTTAAGATTTACAGTGTCTGCATTTTTAATACTTCCTCTTTAGACATTTTGTATTATATTCTTCAATATAAAGTGTATTATGTCTCATGTAGAGCTTTGCAATAGTTAATGAGAACAAGCTCTGACTGTTAGGAACGTATTTAACTTTTTTTCCCCCTTACTTTAAAAAAATAATAATAATGTAAGTTCCTAGATTCAGGCATTCAGCTGATGGTGTCTTTGGCAGTGCTATGCTGGTCTATTCTACACTCACTAACAGCCTATGCTGTGACATGATTTTGAGGAAAATATTGTAAGGGATGCTGAGGAAATGGAAGAGGGATGTGGATGGCATGCAAAGCTGGTACTCTGCTCATGAGAAATTCACACCTTGCTGTAGTAGCTCAGTAGGAGCAAGGCATGGATTTATCCCTGGATATCAGTTTTTCATGCTACCCGGGCTCAGGACTGGTGCTTTTCAGCAGCTGTTCCAACCCGGAGTGTTTTTGGTAAGGGCTATTCCTGCATCCATGCCCCTAACTTTGTGCGGGAGACACCCCAGACAAGGAGGTTATATCCGGCTCCTTTGCTAATATAGTTTAAACAAGAAGTAGAAACCTACCTTTTCTGGGCAGTCAGGTACTAGCTGCAATTCAGCCCAGTCCAAAGAATGTTGCTCCTACCTCTCCCTCCATCCCACAGGCAGTGCCCCTGGAAAGTGGATGCTCCCGCTTCAGGAGTGTATTTCAGGTCCTTCCTCTCTCCCCTTAGGGAAGAAAGAACTCTGCTGCTACTTCCACACCAGCCACTTGGGATGTGTCCCTTCTGTCGAAGTTTCAGAGGAACTCTTTTCTGCAGTAGCTGTGCTAGTAGCAGTCTGTAGTGTCACTGAGCCAAATTCTGCTCTGAGTCAGAGCAACAGAAACCAAACTGAGGACTCCTTCACACAAGCTGCTCAATTATGGAAAAGCACATGGGATGCAGGAAACCCATGCAGAATAACGGCCACCATGGGTGTTTTACTGTTTGCAAATGTGACACGGGACCAGTAGGGCCTGCTCTGGTAGGGCCAGATGTGGGCCTGATAAAAACCTGGCCTGGGTGGTGACTGGGATGGAAATGTTGGTCCAGATCAAAGTGGGCCCACAATCCATGCCTAGCTGCCATCCAGTTGGGCTGGCCTGGGCTAGAGCAGGCAAACCAGAAACCAGGTGGGAATGTTTGTTCCCGGCCTCGGAGCCTAGTAGGCTGAAACTCAGTCCTCGGTTTTCCTTGGGAAACACTGAGGAGCGGTGCATTCGGCCTCGATTTTCTGAATTCCGAGAAAGGGCACCAGAACTTTGGAACTCGGCCAAACATTGGCCAAGTGCAGGGAAGGGGGCTAGAGGACAGGTAAGCAGGGACTGGAGAGCAGTGCTAGGCCCCTGCTCCCCCTTCCCTGGCCCTCGCTGGCTGGGGAGGAGAATAGGCCAGCAGGGGCAGGGAATGGAGTGGGAGTCTAGTGGGTGGCCTAGCGGGGGGAAGGGGGGTCAGGGGTGTGGTGCTTAAAGACTGAGCATGCTCACAAAGGGCAATCCGTCTTTTCAAAGTTGGTGCTGGCAGCGTCAGCACATCAGCACTATCTTTGAAAAGGGCCGAGCAAGCTTAGAGGGGGTAATTCAGGCCCTTTCTGAGCAAGCTCAGGTTTTGTTTTTTGTTTGTTTGGGTTTTTTACTTTAAAACTTAAAAGCCAGGAAGAGGCCATGTATCGTGCAGGAGCCCTCGGAAGGTAAGTAACCCACCCTGACCCCTCTTGCTAGGCGCCTCCATCCCTCTGAAGGACCTGACCCCTGCCCCTCCCTAGCCATCACTGCGGCCTTGGAAACTCACCCCAGTATTCTTTGAGGGTCCAAAGGGCAGCCCGAATACTTGGGGCCACTCCTCAGATCCTCGGAGAATATGCACATATTTTTTTTCTATTCGGAACACCCCTAGTGCCCAGACATGGCTGCCTGTAATAGGCATCCATGGTTGTCCATCATGGCAGGGGGGGGTGGGGTGACGGCAGTAGCACGGGGGCATGGCCGGGCAGTTGAACATTGCTCCCTGCAGCAGGGATGTGTGTTCCTGTGGCTGACATGCACCCGGCTGCTTGAAACCCTCCCCCATCCCCTGTGGGATTAACTGACATCCCGTCATGTCAGTTAACATTCATTCATTAATTCATTCAAATTTCTATGCCACCCTTCCCAGAGGCTCAGGGTGGCTTACAAATCATAAAAACTTTTAAACACAAACTCTGAAACCCCCACAACCCCACCCAATACCACCACCCCATTCCCAAACCCTCATACCATCCTAATCCCCACCCACCAAATGCCTTTTCAAATAAAAAAGTCTTACATCGCTTCCGGAAGATGCTCAGACTCAGGCTCACACAAGCCTCTGGGGGAAGGGAATTCCAAACATCGGGGCAGCAGCCAAGAATGCCTCCCTGTGAGCCCTTCTCACACGAACAAGACTAACCGACAGTACCCACAGGGAGGCCTATAGAGAATCATCACAGGGCTGTAGCACGCAGGGTAGCTAATGAAGCAAGCCCCTTCACACAGCACCTGGCCCATGGGGAAGGCATCATGGGTTCTGGTCTGTGTGTTTTCCTCCTATAAGCAGGTTGTGTGAACAAGCCTTAAAAATCATTGCTAGCACAACCTCCATTGAAATGAATGGGCCTGACCTGGCAGAGCGCTTTGAAGATTAGGGCCTACCTGACTAATGTACTGAGGGTTGCCATACTGACTGGTTCCCTATTTCCACCGGAAGGAGCTATGTTGTTAAGCAGTATGCTCCAGTGTGTAGCACACTGGGCTGGGACACAGACCGCTTTTAGATGAGTGGCTCTACTTCCTGAAAAGCCATGCGGAGTGCATTTAGATGCACCAGAAGTAGTTGGCCGCCATAGAAATTGCGACTCACGCGTTCTCTTTGAAGCCGTATTTGGAAAGCCCCAATATCGATAGTAGCGGCTGACTATTTCCAGTGCATCTAAACGCACCCTGTGCAGCTTTTCAGGAAGCGCTTCCTTCAAGCCGGTACGTCCAGCTGCTCATCTAAAAGTGGTCTTAGGTGACCAGGGCTCTAGTCAAGTCAAAGTCAAATCTTTATTGGCACTGACTTTCACCATGGCCGAACACATCAAGGACAAACATTTAAATATAAATATAAAATGTATAAAATATATATACAACCAAAAACAACATCATAATAATGTAATAACGTCCTAAACAATAACCTTACACCATTGGACCTGCTCATCACTCTTTTTGTTCAAAATCCTACCAATTACCTCTTTCATACCAATACTTCCACCTACCTACTATCTTATTACTCAATTTAACTATCTAATAAATCTGGGAGTTCAGTGTTATCGTCGACCTTGGCCTTTAGCCCCTTATAATTTTGCTTAAGCCTTTCCCTGATCTTTTTACGCCATTTTTCTACTAAAAGCAAAAATGTTGCCATTGATAATATCTCTTTTTCTTTTGTCAAGTTTGCCAAGGCCATCCTTATTTTTGATTGATCCATCCCGAATTTCTCCCCTTGACTCACAATAATGGATTTCACCCAGGCTTCCCTCAGGTGTACATAGTAGGGGCATGAAAATATAACATGCTCCACCGTTTCCACCTCCTGTTGTGAACAAGAGCATTTACGCTCTTCATAGGGGATCCTGGTATATCGGCCCTCTGTCACTGCTGTCTGGGTCAGGTTAAACCGAAATAATGTGTAGTGTCGTCTCAACCAGGGGTTCTTCAATACCTCTAAGTATGGTTCCCTTCTGCCCAGGACCATTCCATCTCCTAGTCCCGGGGCAACTTTCCATGCCCTAAGGGCTGTCCAGTCCTCCTGGGTTGTTATATCCCTGGATCTTTGTAGTATAAGAAACTTGATCTTTACCAGTGTTTGCCCCAAAAAGCATTGTGTCGAAAAGCCCAACTTATTCAACACAGTTGCTACATATCTTATCCAGGGATATGGCCGAGCTCCCTCATGAAAAAACTCTTCCTTTAGACAGAGAGTATGCAAGGCCTCCGATGTACTGACGCATAATTTTCCCCAGTACCTCAGCAATGCTACTCTCGCCTGATGTTCTACTGAGGGAACATCTAACTCAACTCTAACTACTGCACCAGGCACACTGCTCCCCATTTTGAGGACTCTCCTGAGAAAGTAATTTTGTACTTTCTCGACTATCAGAAAATCCGGGTGTACTGCACATTCTATTCCAAATAGCAACATTGGAATTACCTTTACCCTAAACACCTCCAATATCATGGCCACGGGGAGCCCATAGGAAAATGAATAGGCCTTCAAAATGGCCTTAGATGTAATCAGGGCCAACCTTGCTCGATTGCTTAGATGCTGGTTCCAAGTACCTCTAGAGGTGATTAGAGTACCTAAGTATGTAAATTGACTCACCACCTCTATTGAAATGTTCGAAACATGCCAAACTGAGTTCCTTTTTGGCTTCCCCCCTACTATCATAATCTTAGTTTTCTTTGGGTTTATCTCCAAGCCGTTCTGGGTCGAATATTTCACTAATCCGGTAATTGCTGCCCTCAATCCCTTCTCTGTCTGGGCGAAAACTGCCAAGTCATCTGCATACTGTAATGCATGCACCTGATGACCCAGAATTTTGGGGGGATGTAAATTATGGTCCCTGAGGGTATCAAACAAGTCAGCCATATATAGGATAAATAAGAGAGGCGCCAGCGGACAGCCCTGGCGAACCCCTCTCTGGATCGCAAATGGACCACTAACTGCTTCCTGCGCTCTGCCTTTCACCCTTGCCTCATTTTGTCCATGTATTGCTATTAATATATTAAGCAAGGTGGAGTCTATACCATAAGCCCTAAGTTTTTCCCAAAGTCTGTGCCTGGGAACTGAATCAAACGCCTTCGTGTAATCCACGAAGGCGATAAAAAGTTTCCCTGTTCTGATCTTCACGTATTTTGTAATTAAATGGAGCAAGACAAATGTACAATCCAATACAGAACTCTTCGCTCTATACCCGTATTGTTCTTTCGGGAGCAAGCCTTTCTCCTCAGCCCATACCCTCAGCTGTTGACCTACCATGGCTGAAAATAATTTGCCCACTACCGGCAACAAACTTATCGGCCTATAAGAAGCAGGGTCCCGCCGGTCCCCATGTTTGAAAATGGGCATGATCCAACTCCTACCCCACGATGACGGAACCCTGCCACTACATACAATGGCTCCAAAAAGAATCCCAAGAATCCGTGCCCACCACTGAGGTGCAGCCTTCAAAACCTCTGCTGTAATACCGTCTGGCCCAGGAGCTTTACCATCTCTAAGGGCCATAATATAATCTTTAATATCCCCTCTTTGGAACTCCATCTCTCCCTGCTCCATCCGGATCTTTCTACTGACACTCTCCTTTATGCTGTCCTCCCTTTCTGCAAATAAACCCCCAAAAAACTGTTCCCACACCTTTCCTGAGACAAATGCCGGACCCCTTTCTTTGGTTTTTTTTATGATACTATTCAGAATTTGCCAAAATTTTTTGCTATCTCCCCAGGCTGAGACCGTTAATAATTGGGCCCATTTTTTGCTATGATACTGAGACCTTTTTTCCTTTAATACCCGTTTATATTCCTTCTTTAGGGCTTGAAATCGAGACAACTCCAAAGTAGAATATCGCCTAGCCCATGCTCTCTTTGCCTTTGACAGGGCTGCCTTTAAGCCTCTACAGTCTCCATCAAACCAATCATTTTTTGGCTTAGTCCTAACCTTCTTTGGAATCAGAAAGACCTTATCTTTTATGTAATCCACTACTCCCTCATATTGTGCTATAATCTGGTCCGGATTCTCCTCCTCACTCATCTGATCCCCCATCTTTCCCAGTAGCCCTGCATAACAAAGCTCCTGCATCTGACCTACCAACTGAGTTTGATCCCACCTTTTAATAATTACTTCCACCTCCGGGGCAGCATTTGAATTTGCCCCAAAACTGTAGTGATTCTCCATCCTTATAAGGACCTCTAATATTCTATGGTCACTTTCAGGACGCATCTCTAAGCAAAAGTCCATTATTTTAGTCCACCCTATAGGGTTAACTAAAACATAGTCCACTATACTACTTCCTGCCTGGGTCTCACATGTATAACCTCCCACTGCATCTCCTGGGAAACTCCCATTTAATGGTACGAACCCTACTGCGCGTAACAGAGTCAGCAGCCTGCGTCCTGCCTCATTGATTGTCTCATCCTGGGAATGTCTATCAAAAAGGCATACGGGTTGATTAAATAAGTCCCCTTCTCCACAAATATCAACAACCAAAGTTTTTCCCAACCTTGCATTCCAATCTCCTAAAATTATTATCCCTTCCTGAGGGAACTTATCTTCCAGTTTGTTAATCCAACTCTCCATACTTGCCCAAATATCGCTGTTATAATAAGGTGATGCTAAGGGGGGAATATACACGTTTACTAGAACAAACTCCTTCTTATTATGTAACCGTAATAAGGCTATCTGACATTCAGGCCTATCAGATTCCAAAACCTCTACTTCCCATTGTTGAGAGTCTGCTATCAGGAGTGCTAATCCTCCCGAAACCCTTCCTTTTTTCCCCTTCTTTTGTCCACCATGCAATTTTATCTGAAACTTCCCTACTCTCTCCAAATCCCTATATCCATCTGCCATAATCCAGGTTTCCTGTATCCCTATAACATCAAATTGGTTAATGTACTCTACCCACTCCTTATCAGCCATCTTGGAGATAAGCCCCGCGATGTTCCAGGAAGCTAGTTTGAAACAGTTCTCCAGACCTTGCTGCCCACTACCCCTTCCCTTTCCTCTACTTCCCCTTCTATTTTCCTCTCGCAGCAGTCCAGAAATATTATGTCAATCTGCGTCCTGTACCAATTCTAAATGAAGTTGTTCTTCAATCATGGCTGCCACATTGCTCTCTATTAATTGGGCATTCCCTCCCTTTTCCAGGGAGGAAACAGCCCCCTCTTGTTCCATTATAAGATCCCTTCCAATCAGTAACACTGTATTTGGCTACCAGGGCTCTAAACCTGCCTCTTCTAATGCTTTGCAGAATGACCATGGATGAGTCACTCCCCCTCTGCATATCTTGGCTTCCATATCCACTGTTTGTCTATTTGAAGACTGGGGAGTGGGACCGGGGAGGTTGCATCTCATCTGCATACCCTCCCAGCTGCCTCGGCTGTCATCCCTTGAGGATGCCGCGACCCTCCTGGAGCTTGGCTTTTCTGCTGCCCCGAGTTCCACCGACCAGCAGGCCAGAAACTGGTGAGGTTGCAGCTCAACTGCATTCTCTCCCAGATGCCTCGGTTGTCATCACTTGAGGACGCCACAACCCTGATGGGGCTTGGCCTTTCTGCCACTCCGAGTTCCACCAACAGCAGGCCAGGGACTGGTGAGGTTGCAGCTCATCTGCATACTCTTTCAGCTGCCTTGGCTACCATCACTTGAGGATGCCACAACCCTGCTGGGGCTTGGCTTTTCTGCCACTCCGAGTTCCACCAACCAGCAGCCCAGGGACTGGTGAGGTTGCAGCTCATCTGCATACTCTCCCAGCTGCCTTGGCTGCCATCACTTGAAAATGCTGTGACCCTCCTGAGGCATGGCCTTTCTGCTGCCCCAGGTTTCACCGACCAGCAGGCTCACTCTTGAACAGAATACTCCAGCAACACCAGCTAAGGGTAAGCCTAAGGGTATTTCAGCCATCTGGTGGCCACTCGGTGGCCAGTAGGCAAGCCACTCTCCACCTTGTCCTCCTCTATCTCTCCTCCACAACCCACCCCATGGGTTGCCTCCCTCCTACCCTTCCCACAATCATGCCTGCCCTAATTTTTCATCTTCCCTCTCTCTCCTTTCCCCCACCTGTTCCTCCCTCTACTTCTTAACCCCTGTTCCTTCTTCACCACCACCCCCAGCCCATCACTTCTCTCCAACCTCCTCACACTTCCTCTTCCCTGTTTACTACCTTCCCCCTGCTCCTCCCCCACCCTCCCCATCTCTCGCCTGCCCCACCACTACCCTTCTCCCAATCTTATCCCCATTCCCTGCCTTCCCCCTGATCAGCTCCCATTCTTCTGTTCCCTTTGGAATTGTCGCTCCTCTGCCAATAAAGCCCCCTACATCCATGAACTCTTCTCTTTTTCTCTCACTACCTCCAGCTCCTTGCCCCTACTGAAACTTGGATCTCCTCCTCCGACTCTGTCACCCCAGCTATCCTCTCCTTTGGGGGTCTCTCCTTTTCTCACCAGTCCTACCCCAAAGGTTGGGGTGGTGCCATGGGCCTCCTCCTCCTCACTAATTCCTATCAATTCCAACCTCTTTCTCCTCCCCCTTTCTTTCCTTCCCTTCCTTTGAGGCTCACTACATAAGCGTCTACTCCCCCTCCATCTCCGTATCACTGTCATCTACCACCCCCCTGGCTCTCTCTCCTCCTTTCTTTCTGAAGTCAAATCCTGGCTCACTTTCTTCCTCTCCAATGATACCCCCACTCTCAACCTTGGTGACTTCATCATTCATGTTGATGTCCCTTCCCAGCCCTCAATCTCTCACTTCCTCTTACTAGACTCCACCTTCAACCTCCACCTTAGGACCAACTCCCCCACCCACACTAACGACCATTCTCTTGAACTCATCTTCTCTAGTAACTGCTGTCTCTGATCTCTCCTTCGATCCTCATCCCATCTCTGACCAGTTCCTTGCCTCTTTCAATGTCTCCCACTGCCCCCTCCTCTTCCCCATCTCCCTGTCCCTTCTGTGACCTGCAGGCCATTAACCCCCTGGACTTTGCTGGGGGTGAATATGGCTTCCACCCACTTCACTCTACTGAAACTGATCTCACTAAGATCACCAATGATCTTCTTATGGCTACATTTAATCACCTCTACTCCATTCTTTTCCTCCTTGACCTCTCTGCTGCCTTCGATACTGTTGACCACTCACTCTTGCTGGACTCACTTCAATCCCTTGGTTTCCGTGGCTCTTTCCTCAACTGGTTCTCCTTCTACCTTCTGACCACTCCTTCAATATGTCTCTTGCCGACTCCACCTCCTCCTCCCTTCCTCTCTCAGTTGGTGTTCCCCAAAGCTCTGTCCTTAGCCCTCTCCTCTTCTCTATCTATACCCTGTCCCTAGGCAAACTCATTGCCTCCCATGGCTTCCAATATCACCTCTATGCTGATGAAAGTCAGCTCTATCTTTCTACTCCCTCTCTCTCTCCATCTCTACCTGGATGTCTCAACGTCAACTCAAATTCAACATGGCTAAAACTGCACTCCTTATCTCCCCCCTCCCAAAACTTCCTCTCCCTTCTCCCTGTCGATCCTTTTTGACGGGTTCACCATTGTTCCCATCCCCCAAGTCCATACCTTAGGCTTCCTCTTTGACTCACCCCTTTCTTTTAAACCCTACATAGACTCTGTCCTGTTGCTTCTCCCTCCATAATATTGCTAAGATTTGCCCTTTTCTCTCTGTCCTCTCTGCCAAAACCCTTGTTCATGCCCTGGTCACCTATCACCTCAATTACTGTAACCTCCTTCTGACTGGCCTCCCCCACTATCACCTTTCTCCCCTTATCTCCATCCAAAACTGTAGTCAGAGTCATCCACCTTGCCCGTCGCTTTGATCACGTGCAGCCCCTCCTCTCCTCCCTTCACTGACTCCCCCTTCCTGACCAAATCCTGCACAAGCTCCTAGTCTTCACCTATAAAGCTCTTCACAATCTTTCTCCCCCCTAAGTCTCTGTGCTAATTTCCCTCCGTACTCCAGTCCATGAACTCTGCTCTAGGGATGGACGAACACGGTTTGGAGTTCAGCCCGAACTCGGCCTGTTTGGATGACTGAACTTGAACCCGAATCCAAACCCGAACTGACCGAAACAAACTCAATTATGAATGTCAAAATGACTGAACAGTTCAGTCAGTTCAGATTGCATTCAGGTGAGTTCAGGTGGCAAAAACATGTCACTGGAAGGGAAAACGTGACAGGGAGGGGGAATCAGATGAGAAGCAGACTTCCAGGCACCAGGGGTGGAGAGGCTTGGAGTAGCAGCCAGCCTGCCCAAACACCATCCCTTTTCACCTCAGACCACTGGCTTTGCAGTCTGCGATTGGCCATGGGCTAGGCTGCACGGAGCCAATGGGGCTTGCGGTGAGGTGGGCACAGCAAGAAACAAAACTGATTGACTCCCCCTTTCCCAACACCTTTTGAGCTAGTCACTGTTCCTGAACAGCAGGTGTTTCAGAAGGCTCCCTCTCTCCCAGCAGTTTTTGTTCCTTCCTATTCCTAATCCATTGCCATCCTCCTCCTATTTCACCCATCCAACCCATTTACCTCCATATT
>QEPC01001840.1:1560454-1601000 GCA_003113815.1 Sphenodon punctatus
GTGGAGCTTTTCAATAAGGGCAATGAGCCCCAATGTGGTCCCCTCTTTCTGTCTCCTGATTCTTTTGCCGCAGAACTAAAGAGCATAAAAAGAAAAGATAGGAACATAAGAAGTGCCATACTGTGTCAGACCAATGGTCTGTCAAGCCCTGTCTGCATTCTGTCTCCACAAGTGGGTAGACTGGGTGGCCAATCTCTCTCTGCAGGTGCCTTCCATTCCTAACGGGTCCTAGGGCAATCCATTTCCTGTTGCTCCAGTCCCCGTGCCTTCCTTGCATATGGCGATTCCATCACCCATCTCATAAAACCTCCAGACATCCGACCTTCTTCGCCAAATGTCTGGGGGTGTCACTGGCGACCTCTGCCTAGGTGTCCTCCTTGGCCTGACACCAGTGCTGGGTCTGGCATCTGATTCCTTTCTGAAATGGGAACACATTAAGAATACCAAAGTAATATCATGCATTTATGTTGATGCCTCTAGTTCTCCCTCCTTGGGGTGCTAGGGATGGAAATGGGAGATGTGACCCTGACTGGCACGTGCAAATCCTGTCCTCCTTGGGGTGCTAGGGGATGTTAGGGAATGGGATGGCAAATGGAGAGACCCTGGCTGGCAGGTGTAAATCCTGCCCTTCTTTGGGTGCTGCAGTGGGATGAGACCCTTGCTGGCACATGCAAATTCTGCCCTTCTTTGGGTGTTAGTAGCGATGGCAACTTGAAATACCCTTGCTGGCACGTGCAAACCCTGCCCTCCTTGGGGTGCTAGGGGATGCGGGATTGCAATTAGAAAGGCCCTGGCTGCCTGGCACGTGCAAATGTTGCCCTTCTCTGGGTGCTAGTAATGATGGCAACTTGAAGTTCCCTTGGCATGTGCAAATCCTGCCCTTCTTTGGGTTCTGAGGAGGGATGAGACCCTTGCTGGCACATGCAAATCCTGCCCTTCTTTGGATGCTAGTAGCAATGGCAACTTGAATTACCCTTGCTGGCATGTGCAAATCCTGCCCTCCTTGAGGTACTAGGGGATGCTAGTGATTGCAACTAGAAAGGCCCTGGCTGCCTGGCACGTGCAAATCCTGCCCTTCTCTGGGTGCTAGTAGTGGTGGCAACTTGAAGTACCCTTGCTGGCACATGTCAATTCTGCCTTCCTTGAGGTGCTAGGGGATGCTAGGGATTGCAACTAGAAAGGCCCTGGATGGCACGTGCAAATCCTGCCCTTCTCTGGGTGCTAGTAGTGATGGCAACTTGAAGTACCCTTGCGGGCATGCACCAATCCTGCCCTCCTTGGGGTGCTAGGGATGCTAGGGATTGCAACTAGAAAGGCCCTGGATGGCACGTGCAAATCCTGCCCTTCTCTGGGTGCTAGTAGCGGTGACAACTTGAAGTACCCTTGCTGGCACATGCAAATCCTGCCTTCCTTGGGGTGCTAGGGGATGCTAGGGATTGCAACTAGAAAGGCACTTGCTGGCACGTGGAAACCCTGCCCTTATTTGGGGGTGCGTAGGGAATGGGATGGCATTGGCAACTGGATAGTGGAGACCCTTGCTAGCCTGGCACATGTTTGGGTGGAGGTGCAGCTCGTGCTCATGTCTGACTGATTGAAGAGCCCCCCACACTACAGTACCCCCTCTCTCTGTGGCAGACATCCATTGCTACCCACTGATGCCCACTGTTGCCTGACTGATGCCCACCACCCATGCACCCACCCGCACGCCAGTGAGCTAGGTCTAGCGGATAGAGCCTTTCTTGCCCTCAAAGTAAAAAAAAAAGTTTACAAACCTGGCAGCATCTCCTGTGCCCACCGCCTCCTCTGCATCTGAGGAGCTGGCCACCACCACCGATGGTCCAGGGGCTGGGCCAGCGACCGCTTCCTCCTCCACCACCACCACCAACACCGGCTCCGGGAGCACCAAGTTGGCCCCCAGCCAGGGAAGCAAGACAATAGTCTTCTTTATTCCACCCACCCAAAAACCCCACCTCACTCACACACAGACAAGAACACACAGTCACCCACCAACACTCACCAACCAAAACAACACAGCCAAACCAAACACAAACAGCCAAAACACACGAAACCGAACAGCCAGCCACAAACACACACTCTCTCACCACACAGCTCCGCACGCACTCGACACGCACTCTCGCAATACTTTTTCCGAACGCCTGAACCGAACACGACTGAACCAAATGGCCGAACCCGAACTCGGCGACCGAACCGAATGCCCGAACATGAACCGTGATCTGTTCGCCCATGCCTACTCCGATCCTCTTCTGTCCCCTCTCTCACCCTCCCACGCCTCCCCTAACCGCCTTTGTCCCTTCTCCCTAATTGCCCCCCATGCCTGGAACTTCCTCCCTGCCCACATCCACCTCGTTCCCTCCCTTCGTACCTTCAGATCCCTCTTCAAGACCCACCTCTTCCACTCTGCCCTCCCAGACTCCTCACTCCTCTCACCTAACTCCTGCTGATACCTACCATCCAGTACAATCTGTTACCTGAGGTCTGTGCACTCATATTCTCACCACATGGACCAGGCAGCCATCATTCTCGATTTAACCAAGCCAAGCACGTGCACCTGAGACCTCGCATTTTCATGAATGTTACACCCCTTGCCTCTACCTCTGTTCACCTTCCTTTGTATCCCCCTGCCCATCTCTCAGATTGTAAGTCCTAGGGCAGGGACCGTGCCTATTCCATTACTTTGTAAAGCACCAGGTAAATTATTGGTGCTATATAACTGCTTTCTAATAATAACAATAATAATAATAATTTAAAATAATATTTCAGTGGAGGAGCTTTTAAAGGAAACATTGAGTTTTTTTCACAGATGCAGAAGTGCTCAACCCCAGACAATGTCCAGGGGTACATTCCTACGTCTGCCCGCTTTAAGCCCCACCTAGGTGTGTGTGACTCCATTTTTCAAGATCCATTTGCCGACGCACCCCCAGCCCCAAATGAGACACGGAGACATGAGCTGGATTGTAAAAGGCCGCACTCTTTAATGCAATCAGAGCAAGAACGTTGGTTAGATTGTCACTAGGCAATCGAATGGGTCCAGTATTTTCTATAATCCTATAATAACATTAACAGGTATATATATGGCGTGGATATGCCCTCCAATGCCATTACCAATTCAAATTAAACTTTCCCTTCGAACAGCTCCCTGGCCAAGGCCGAAGGGTGAATGCCTCAGAGGCCTGAGTCAGGAGTATATGGTGTCATTAAGATCGAGGGCCATGCTTGCCCTTACCCCCGCTTGACACTCCCCCCCGGGGAACGATCCTGCCGTCAGCCTTGCCCTGCTTGTCAACAGGTATCATCCCCCATCTCTTATGGAGATGACTCCTTTATCTATACTATAACTACCTAACAAACAGCCTATTAACCATACTGGACCCCCGCCACCAAAAAGGGGCAAAATTTCAATTTGTCCCTTGCCCCACCAACGCTCGCTCACACAAGATTGCTCAAAAACACCCCCAAGTTCTCTAAGTACAAGCTGTTTCCTTCTCTGGACAGATGTACTCCATCGGTCAAAAACAATTCCGGTCGGGTGTGGGTAATTTGATTATGTTTCAAACAGCTTCCACCCACAGCCAGCCACCATTTATTAATTTCCCTATTTACATTGCGCCTAGCCTTGTCAATTATTTTAGGGTGCACCCCAGCACCCCATGTGATGCGTGGCATTAAGTGGGTCCAAATTATCTGCACCCCTGGAAAGAAACCTTTGATTGACAGCATCTGTGACTTAATTTTTATAATCAAGCTTACACTAGTTCCTATTCTTAAATCATTTCCCCCTAAGTGTATAATTATGATACGTGGGTGTGGAAGGTTCTGTAACTGTACCAACCATGGGATCAGTTGTTCCCACTTCATCCCCCCCCGACCCATCCATCTGATTTGCGCTCTGTTTCCCATACCCAAATGCGTTCCCCCCAAAGATCGTCTAGCTGCATCTCCTGCTCGGCGCACCAGGCTGTGGCCGACCATCCAGACCACCGTCTTACTTCCTGTGTGACACCTATGGCCTAAGAGAATGTACATAAGAAAATCAAGTGTTAGTTTTCGTATTGAGGCCGGATGTATCCCAAATAGGCCCTTGAACGCCATCTTCCTAATGTCTTAATTTCCTTTCCTGATAAACCCGCCTCCGAAGCCGTTGTTGCAGCTCCAATTCTAAATGAATGAGAACCGTAATTTTTGGGTGACAAACCTATCTCCTGTATTGTTCTCCTCATTACTATATTAAACTGGTACCGTGTGACTGGTGTTTTATCCCCATGTATAAACATGTTTCCTTCAACCTGTGGTCGAATTGTCAGGTACTCAGTGACCATTTGAAACGGGCAAAGCTCGTGTCTGTCAATCCGATTCAAAACGACCCACTGTCCTCTTCCCCTCTGGTCTGTTTTTGAACGCCTGACCCTTATTTTTAGTAGGCCATGAGAGAGTTGAATGTCCTGCCTATCTATAGCCTTTCCTGAGCTGTCCCTTCTGCTTTCTGCCACAACTTCGCTTATCCTAAATGCCCCAAAAAACATAACCTTAAAAAGTGTAGAAAACAGTGTAACTTCATATTGATTTAAACAAACTCTCGGCAGTGCACTGCACAATTCTTGCAGGATGGTGACAGTTATGGGGGCCCTCTTATCGTCGTGTTTTTCCCTTCCTCGCTCCCAGGATTCGAACATTCGGCGAGCGAAAAACCCATTGTCAGGTGGGGGCTGCCCGTTCATGCGACTTATAAATGCCAAAGCAGCTACTTTTCCAGATATTGTCCTACCTGCCAAACCCCGGTTCCGTAGGTGCAAAATAAATTGGAGCATTTCATCCTCCCTTATGGGGAAATCCAAACCCCAGCCCTTAATTTGCCTGTAGTCTTGAAACTCCTTGTACGCCCTGGTATAAGCTGACAATGTACGGGGTGCAAGGGAGCCCTGTACTATTCTTTGTACTTCTATTCTCCAAGGTTCCATACCCCTGGGGGGAGAGGTTCTGGGTTGTGTGCAGCAGCCGGCGCTAACTCCCGGAATCTCTCCATCTGTAATCGAGAGAGCGCGTCTGCTATTTTGTTGTCCACCCCTGGTACGTGCCGTGCTGTAAATAGGATGTTGTGCTGTAAACAGTTTAGGACCATTGTTCGCACGAGGCGCATAACCCTCTGTGACCTTGATGACATAGAGTTGATCACATGGACAACTGCTAGGTTATCACACCAGAAAACCACCGATTTATCGGAGAATTCCCTGTGCCACAACTGCACAGCCAAAACTATCGGAAATAACTCCAGGAATGTAAGGTCCCGGGTTATCCCCGATGCCCCCCATTCGCTTGGCCAAGGCGCAGCGCACCAACGCCCCCTAAAATAAATTCCAAAACCAATCCCTCCTGCTGAATCCGTATGTACTTGTAAATACGTTCCCCCTGAGAAGTTCTCCCTCCAAAAACTTACTCCATTGTATTTTGCTAAAAACGTCGCCCAGATACTCAGATCGTCCTTAATCCCTTTCGTTATGCGGACGTGATGGTACTGGGGAGGATTACCTGCCAGTGGAATGTAGAGCCTGGATAGAAATGCCCTACCTGGGGCGACCACTCTACACGCGAAGTTTAGGCTGCCTACTAAAGATTGAAGAATGCGGATGGTAACCTTTTTGGCTGTCATGCAATTTTGTAATTTATCACGCAATGCCTCCAGCTTATCAGCAGGTAAACGAGAGAGCAAGCGGACTGTGTCTATTTCTATCCCCAAATATGTGAGTCTGGTCGCGGGTCCCTCCGTCTTTTCAGGGGCCAGGGGCAGTCCAAGCTGTTCTGCCAGGACCTGGAACTCCTTCAACAGCTCCTCGCATGCGCCCGGAGCCGCCGAGGCAATTATGAGGAAATCGTCTAAATATTTGGAGATCTCACCTGATCGAATCCTCTGCCTGAATGCCCACTCCACTAACGAACTGAAACGTTCGAACGCGGAGCATGAAATTGAGCATCCCATAGGCATAGCCCGATCAAAGTAATACTGATCCTCAAACTTCATTCCTAGAAGGTGAAAGCTGTCCGGGTGGACCGGCAAGAGTCTAAATGCCGACTTGACGTCGCACTTTGCTAAACGAGCTCCCTTTCCGAATGCCCTTACCCTTTCTATGGCCTGGTCGAAAGATGTGTACCGTACCGTGGCCAACTCCCTTGGAATGGCATCATTTACTGATCGTCCCTTCGGGTAAGATAGGTGATGAATTAAGCGAAATTCTCCCGGGGCCTTTTTTGGTACTATCCCTAGGGGAGAGATCACCCACTCCCTAAAGGGGGGAACAGCAAATGGGCCAGCAATTCTCCCCTCCGTTGTTTCTTTCAAAATTTTGTCTCTTACCACATGTTCCATGCCCTTCACTGACTTAAGGTTGGGAGGGGTCCGCCCTTGTGTTACTTTTGTTGCCGGAATAACAAAACCTAACTTGAAACCCTGAATAACATAATGAACCTCCTTCCTATCCGGGTGATCCCTTAGGATCTGCTCGAGTCGCCGGATATTAATTGGGGTTGGGCCCTTTTCCTTTCCCAGGTCCTTGCTGTCCACCTTGGCTGTTCGGACCGGGTCCTGTGCCCGTTTGGTTCCTCCTACCTCCTGTTGGCTTTCCCCTGTAACAGTTGGAAACTGAGTGCGTTCCGCCGCATACTGAGCATGCGTGACGGAACTTACAATTGCCTCGTGTGCAACGCCCATTTCTGTTATACTCCCAGCAAGTGGCGCTACCTGAGCGCCTACTGTCCCCTCTGTTGGGATCATTTGCTGGGGCTACCCCGCCCTTTATTAATATATGTCCGCTATCCGTCTTTGGTGTATTGGTCGTATCGACCATACAGTCCAGCCACAGGTCCTGAGCATGCTGGTCCCAACGGAGCCCCGGTGTGAAAGAAGCTCTATGACGAAAAGCTTCATCATACCTTAGCCATGCTCCCTGGGGGCCCACCCCATACGCCCTCTTTATTATATCTGCGTATTTCAGCAGTTCCACTGCCCGCTCTGGAAAAACTTCCAGTACCACCCCTATGTATATGGAAAAGGCGGAGGACCAGTTTGCCCAGTTCCTGTCTGCCTTTGGTCTCCGAAATCTCTCTCTTTCTTTACTATCCTCCTTATCCGCTGGGTCGCTTATCGGGTCACTGAATAGGAGTGCAAAGATGTCAATATACTCCCCCTTCCATATTTTCTCCCTGGTGGTGTATGGTAGGTGTTCACCTATAGGGGCCGATAGTTCTGAGTATCCCCCCCCTAGCGGGGGTGGGGGGCGATTAAATACGGGACTGTGGGCTGCCCCTGGAGACTCTGACACCCTATCTTGCTCCGACCCTTGTCTCCGCCGATTTGTATTCTCCGGGCGGAAACCACTACCCGCTGCTTGGTATCCCGTGGGAGGTGGAATCGGTGTCACCTTCACCCAGGTCCCATTCCACCACAGCATCTGCGGTGCATTGCGCAAAGTTGAGGGGGTGGTAGGTTGGGCCTGTCTGTGCGTCCCTTCTTCTCCGTTTACCCCGTCCCCCCTTTCCTTCTCTGCTCTATCTAGTTGTGCCCTTAGCCGTGCATCAAATCTGGCTAGCCAGTGGGTCCTTCCTTCCTGTTCCTCCTCCCCATATACACTCCTATCCTGTAAAAGGCCCATCTCACCTCCTCGGGGCCATCCGTGCGTAGTCCTCAGTGGTTCTAGTGGTGCCCTCCTGCGTGCTGCCATCTCCTCCAGCTCCTTCTCGAGCCCCTGGATTCGCTCCCACATTGCCCGATCTCCCGGCTCGTCGTCCTCGCTCCCCTCATTCTGTTCTGGGGCTGATGGTTCGGTCTCTTGTATACCTGTTGGGACAATATTCTGCCCCCTTTCGGCTTGGGGTGCCCTTTCCGGTGGGGCCCCGAGTGCCGCAGATGGGGTACTCCTTCTCCCCATCGGCTGGCCTCTCTCCCCTTGGTATGCCAAAGGGGCATCCTCAGGGGCTTCCCAAGGCAGCCCCCTCCCCTCTTCGCTCCAATCCCAGCCTTCGTATCCCGCTGTGGGGTGTCTACAGTCCTGTCCAGGGGCATGACTTTGTGCCCCTTGGCAATCCCTCCAGCCCGCCCGGTATGGCTGGCGCGGTGGAGGGTAGTAGGCCTCTGCCCACTCTTCATTTCTGAAACGGGCGGGGGGGGCCAAGGCCCGACCTCCACGCCGTAGCGCCCCTCCCCCTTCATTTTGGGCCGGGGCCCAGACCTCCACAGGGGCACTGCGCCCCCTTTCATTCCTACCATACCCCCCCCATGGGGGGTGCTCCCCTCGACCCAGGGGCACTGCACCCCATTTCCTCAGGCCCATTCTCCCATCTAGGGGCTGTTCCCCCCTGGTCAGATACCCCTTGCTCCCTCAAGGTAGCTGCCAGGGCCTCGCAGGCCTGGAGGCGGCTCCTCATTTCCAACCTTGAAGGGGGGTTAGGGCTTAATTCCCCCCCACCAGTTGGGCAATCAGCGGCGGCCAGAGGCGCGTCCGCTACCTCGGCGGCCTTCCTTTTCCCTCCCTTCTTTTGCTTCGGGGGCTGAGCCGCCCGTTTCTTTTGTTTCCCCATCCCCCAGGGGCCCTCTCACAATTTCTCCAACAAACATTTTCCCCTTCTTCGCAGGCACAACTGTTGCCTGCCGCTGCTGGGTCCGAATGAGAAGGGGGGAGAGAAAACCGCGTGCGCTGGCCGTCCTCCCTGCCCCTCCCTTCTAGCAGGGAGGGGGAGGGAGCGTCCCCAGCGCCGACCAATCAGGCGCCTGTTCACGGGCCCTGATGCCTGGGCCGCCAATCGCAGGCGCCCAGGCCGAACAGTGCGGGGTTTCCCGAAGCCCTGCAGCTCCTCCACGCTCATCCCTTCAGGGCTGGAAAAGCGGCGGGCGCGGCAACCTCCCCCCGCCCCTATTGCGGTGCGGAGGGCCCTTGTCTGAACACAACACACACACACAGCCACACAGCCACAAAAAAATGTCCCTCCCAGGTGGTGGTTTGGGAATAGGAGGCAGGAGGTGGATGTGGGGGTGGGAGCAGAGAGTTCAGAGATAGTGTCAGTTGTGAGAACGTCATAAGGGAGCAAAGCAGGAACATGGTAGGAGATGCAGAGCGAGGTATATTGAACACAGGATGTTAACAGGTATGGGGAAATGAGGAGGGAGGCTTCTGGAGCTGGGGTAGTGAGGGCGGGTTCAGCTTCCTTCCCCACAGCACCTGGGCCAGAGGCGAGAGGAGATTTGTCTAGTGGGGAAGGTGGGGGCTGTGACACACAGGGCCTGTTCCAGCCTCCATGGTGGAAGCTACACCATGGGCTGGAGACTGAACATGCCCCCTGGGCTGTAAGAAGAAAGTGCTTTGGACTCATGAGTGAGGTGCAGGGCTGAAATGGATAGCCAAAACAATTGCCCACAGTTAGTCTTGGTATTCCAGATAGCTTGGCGATTATTTGGTAACTATCCAGCAACCAAACAACCATGCAGGCTAACCACCAAACCTGAATACTGGTTTATTACAGATTACCATTGATCAAATGACCACATCTCAGTGTTTGTCATATTACTGTTTACTGTATTAGCATATAACAAAACCAGTCCAGACAAAAGGAAGGAGTAAAAAATAAATATTTTTATTTTATTTTATTTTTTAAAAGTGAAATGGTAATTAAATGGCAATGTAGTAAACAGTAGTCAGTAAACGCAAACCATAATTCAGTAGATGGTACATGGTAAACAGGAAACTGGTTAACTGGATATCCACTGGATACTTAACCAGATACCATTTGGTAAACAACTGGATACCATAACGCCCAGCCAGATACTAGAAAGTAACAGTTACTTCTTTCAGCTCTAGCTGAGGAGCAGGGGCTACACATACCTCCAAGAGAGGAGATGGTAGCAGATCACGGAACACTAATCATGGGTTATAAGGACCTAAGGGACCTGGCCATGGGGCAAGGGAACAGAATGGACAGGGCTCACAAAACCTAAGGCCACACCTACCACCAACCTGTTGGGGAAGGGTCCCATTGACACATCACCTGGATTGGAGGAGGACACGGTTATATTCTGGAGAGAGGTCATCTGAGGTCTGGAAGGAGCCTTCATTGGCACACCTGTCTCCACAAGTCTGTCCTCCATATTCTCCCAGGGCCTCAGTACACGTGGCAGGGAGATGCTGCAGGGAGTAGACCGTAGACCAAGCCTGGAAGCTGACATCACTAAAACATGCAAGTCTAGCTCTGGGGCCAGTATTGGGCCCTGCCAGAATAAACCACCCCCCTGCCCAGAGCCCTGGAGTTAGAAGGCAGTGGGAATACTACTAGGAGAACTGTGCACACAGTCAAGTATTTGTATACATATTTGTATCTATTTTGGCATTTGTGTTTATTTGTTTCTCTATGGGTGTCTTTAGGCATAATGTCAATGGGTGTCTAAATGTGTGTTTTGATCTTGATATGAACACTGGTTTGGCCCTGTGTTCACCATGTGGCGCTGCTTGGGGCAAATCAGTTTTGCTCACCACCCGATCTCAGCACACAAGCTCTGCTGCCTCGTTCCCCATTTTGTACCTGCTAACATGCCACACGATAACACTAGACACAACGATGGCCATGTGTTCAGCCAAAACATGCAAATTGTTCTTGTGATGCAATGGTGATCACATCGTGTGTTCAATGGGTGGCCAAACTGGTGTTGGGATTGTTATGGTGCTTATACGCAACGGTCAAACATGTGCTTAGGGGTTTTGACACCATGTCTTTGTTATGTCTAAAGACGCTTTATCTTTGCTCAGGTTCACTGCATTGTCCCCACTGCTGATAATGTGGAAAAGACTTAACACGGGTCCCTGTGTATGGGTTATTTTGGTGCAGAAGTACAGTGAGACTCTGCCAGGTTGACAGGCCTATAAGGAAAGAAAAATGCAGTTAAAACTTTTGCTAAGTCTGCTACCAATTTTAAAAGGGAGACACTGGTTTGGGGGAGGGTGGAGAATACAGCTGGCTTGGTGGGGAGGTTGTTAGGTTGGGGAGGTAGGAACAGGGCATGAATCTGGCTTGGAAGGGTTTGCTGTCTTAGGGAAGGGGTTGTTGGTTTGAGGAAAGTCATGGGGCATGACACTAGTTTCACGAGAGGTTGCTGGTTTGGGGAGGGGGAAGGGAACATATGGTTGGCTCAGGAGTGTCACTTGCTGTGAGGTGGGGTGGTAGCTGGCTTGGGGATTCATCATTTCTCTCTGGCTTAATATGTTTAGCTTTGTGGGGAGTTTGTTAGATTGGGGAGGGTGGAACGGAGAATGAGCCGGGCTCTTCTGGGTTGGGGCTGCCTGCAGTGCTGTGAACTGCAGTCCTAAGACAGCAGCAGCCCCTGCAGGTGGGGAGGCTCACTACAGGCTCCCCAAGCAAGCAGCTATGTTGAGAGTCAGAGAGCAGTGCAGCTCTGAGCTGGATATGTGCTTCAGTTTTTGGAGCCCACTTTGAGACCTCAGATACCCTGTTTCCCCCAAATTATGCATACACTTGAAACCTGAAGACACAGCCCTAGTGTGTCTTGAATATGTCTAAGAATATTTCAGGCTCTAGGAAGCCAGAGGGGGGTGCAGTTAGGTCTGAAGACAAGCTGGGAAGATCACACCCTTCTCCTTAGAAGAGGAACAAGAAAGGATTTCTGGGAGAAGCTCCAGTGAGAACACTAGAGTTTTGACAGGGCCCAGGCAGCATTAGGGCCCCTTGAAATAGGACAGGGAAGAGCCCGAGGAGTGGATGGGGTGCTACAAGGGAAATGCTAGCAGTGTAAGGACCCTGCTGTGGGTGAGGTCAAAAACAAGGTAATGGGCCCCCAATGGAGGATACAGGAAAGAGAAACCAGAGCTGGACTAATGTTACCAATGAGGCAGACATTCTTGAGGCAGGCTACAGCCAAGCGCCAGTCGATCAAGGACCATCCCTCTGAAAGAGAGACTGTGGACTGTGCAGCTCTCCAGGAGAGGCTTGTGGACCAGGGGGAGTGGCCTGTGATTGGCTCTGCTGCTGGACATGCTGGAAAACAATTCCCCAAAGCGACATTGGCAGAGATCATGAATCCTTCCAGGAAGAAATGGGGATGGATTAGCAGACCATGAGACAGTGGATGGGGGAGGCAGAAGATGGAGTCTGAGGCCTTTCCAGGAATCTTGGTTTGGCCATCCTGCCTCCCACTACATTCTTTATTGGTGCATCCTTTTTGTCCATGTTGGCTCATCAGTGTCTCTTGCTGCATTAAAATGGCCACTGGCTTGGCGGTGGGAATCCCATTGTTTTGCCTTGGGTGAGAAAAGCTTCTTTCGCTTTGCACATTTCATTTCAGAATCCTTCCTATGTAAAGATTGATTTACCTTTTCTTTGACTGACCCGCCTGCTATTCCTCTAAGGCCCCATTAAAATCCCGCAGCCCATTAACAGAACTTCTGTGTTCTTCCTTTAATGAGGTGGTGTCCATAGGGATGTTATAAAACGCTGCAGCCACATGGGGATTCTTGCACAGAACCAAGAAGAACACATGGTGATAGAAAATGCATATTTATTACATAGAAAAACATTATTAACCACAAGAGAGGAAAGAGGAATTGCTAGTAGAGCTAAGTTTGTTTTCACGTGGAAAGAACTTGTTGCCCCAGCAACAAACTTTAATGCCAGGGGAAATAATTTGTATATCTGATGTGAAGAGGCTAGAGCTCTAGAGCAGAGTCCGATCAGGATGTATGAAACATGCTAATATTGGAACATGTGAATGGGGGCAATATCCTCCTTTGAAATGATAATGAAATTGCACGCCTAGAGAAGAAACAAGTATGGGAGACACTGCCAGGGAGAAGGAGGCAAACTGTCAGGGATGGCCTTACCACAGGGTGACCTAAGGCAACCGCCCTGGGCCCCACTGTTTTCTTGACTTCTGGGGGCCCCACAGTGGCCCCCGTTTCCCCAGAGCAGGGTGCAAGGACCCAACTCCCTCTGAATGGAACCTCAAACATGTCCACCTCTCGGGAACCACAGAGGGGGTGGGGATGATGGGGAAGGGGCTTCCAGGGGTCCCACATTTTATTTTTGCCCCAGACCGCCCACATATTCTAAGGCTGGCCTGCAGGTTGCTCCCCATTGGGGCTGTCCCAGGATTCGGTCTTTCTGGGAACTGCCACATATGTTTTCAGGGACCTCATAGACATCACTTTCTCTTGAAATAATCTCACGTGGCTGTGAATCCCCTGAACCAACTGACAGGTGAAGAGAAAAATCACAAACAACCCAAATGACCACCACAGACTGAAACTCCACCGCAGAGAGATCCATGGCAGCAAAGCAATGGAAGCATGAGATGCCACTTCTAAAGCTGAAGAGTCATTGGGGATAATCCTATAGCCCCGCATGCGCATGCATATGTGGTTGGAAGTGGGGTGCCGCTGGCATGCGCACATCACAATCCCCATAAAGGGGGTGGGGGGTTGCACATGAGTCATGTGCATGGCCCACACACACCATGCAGGGCTTACAATCGGATGCATAGTCAAGAAGGGAAAGGCTGTGCATTATTTTCTCTTCTTGGTGACAAATGAGATTAACCCACTTGAGGACACTGCATCTTCCACAGCATCAAAGATAGTTAAAACACATTTACAAAACAAACATGCCTCCCTCCATCCAAACCAAACCCTTCTCACCTTCCTCCACCCTGTCAAACACCCCCCCCCCCAAATGGTCAAGGCCCTAACACCCAGCTCCATCACTTCTCTTGCATCCCCCACTTTGATGTTAGTCCCAAATATTGACCCCACCTCTTGCAATCTCCCCTTCTGTTCCCATCACCCGCCTGGCTATGAAGCTGAACTGGCCCATCCAGCAGCTACATGCCATCCCCTTCAAGGTCCCCCAAAAGGTAGAACTGGAAGGAACCCAAGGGTCCATCCCCCTGCCATTAAGCAGGATTTACTGCCGTGGAACAGGACCCACTGTACCTAAACGACCCCTGAGACATTTCCCCAGGGAGCTCTGGCGTCCTTTGCTTCTGCCTCATATAACCGAAGCAGAGCCCAGGAAGTGCTCTTCTTCCCCTCCTGCACCCCAATAACCCACGCTCAGCAAGGAGATTAAATTGTTGATTCCCCCAGCACCCAATACCATCCTTTCTGACCCTTTCAGATGATCCATCATTCTTCAGCATCATCTTTATTCCACTACCCATGATACCCAGAAGTTCTCCAGAGTAGGGCAGAGCTCCATTTCTCTAGGATTAAAACTGAACTATGCCGCATGGACTCTCTGATGCTGCAGTAGATATGAGCTCCGACTGAATCTTTCTCCACATTCAGTACACTGATAGGGCTTCTCTCCTGTATGGATTCTCTGATGCATGATAAGGTGTGAGGGCCGACTAAATTTTTTCCCACATTCAAGACACTGATGTGGTTTCTCACCGGTGTGGATTCTCTTATGTTCAGTAAGGTGTGAGCCCCGAATGAATTTTTTCTCACATTCAAGACACTGATATCGTTTCTCTCCTGTGTGAATTCTCTGATGTTGAATAAGGTTTGAGCGCTCACTGAATTTCTTCCCACATTCAGAACACTGATGAGGTCTCTCTCCAGAATGGATTCTCTTGTGTCTACTAAGGGCTGGTTTATTATTGAATATTTTCCCACATTCCAGACACTGATGGAGTTTTTCTCCTGTGTGGATTTGCTGATTTCTGTTAAGGTATGTTCCATTGTTAAGCTTTTTCCCATGATAATCATACTGAGGGCATTTCTTTTTCAGGTGGGTTCCCTGCTTATTGATGCAGGATGAATTCTGGGCCTGTGTGTTCAGCTTTTCTCCCAAGTGAATGTTGTTCTGGAGTTTATTAGCACCACCTGGAAGGGGAGAGGATTCACCCCATGTTCTGTTTAAACTGTGGCCTCTGTGCTGCCTTTCTGCAAAGCAGCAGCTTGCACAGGATTCTCCTAGTACAGATTTTTGAGAAACTTCCACTTTAGCTGTATTGAAAAATGCCCTTTGCCATCCCACTGGTTCAGGGTCTGCCTGGTGATGAGCATCCTCCAAATTTTCATTATTTGCTGGAATTAAAAGAGAATAAACACACGGATGACTTCCATGGCTTGGGAGAAAGGAGAGCTCAGAAGAGGAAAAATCATCAATCTAAGCTCCAAAAGAGTGACCAGGAAAGGGGCTGGAGTGTAAAAGGGAGCACTTTTCCTTTGAGAAGCTGAAACTGCAGAGGGAGCACTATGCCAGCCACCAATCCCCACATCCTACTCTGACATGATTGGAGTGACAGGGAGAAGGGAGGGGCAGCCCACATATTCTTACAGAAAACCCAATGTCTCCCTTTGTGCTACCTGTCTTGCACTAACAAGACCAGCTTTACCCCGCTTTTAGACAAGTGGTGAGCACTCATGGCAGGAAAATACACGCCTTGGGAAATGGCCACGGGCGGGGTTTAGATGTGCGTAGATGTGCCTTATCGCCGGTTGCACGTTCTTTAAAGCCACTAATTAAATACCTCGTATTTAATTAGTGGCTTTAAAGAATGCGCGACCGGCAATAAGATGCATCTATGCACATCTAAACCCTGCCCGTGACCATTTCCCAAGGCACATGATTTCCTGCCACGAGCATGCACCACTCGTCTAAAAGTGGCCTTTAATGTAATTTTTTGGGGGGTGAGGAACAATCAGAAGATCTTGTTTCCCATATTACTGTGATTGCAGGAGTTTCTGCTGAATTAATCAAAGTCTTGCAGATATTGGCTGTGCAGTTCCAGTATCCACAGCCAGGGTAGGCAGGGACAAGTGTGCATGCGAGGGGCTGCCCCAGACAAGACAGGCTGGGGAAGCTACCACACTTTAGGTAGCCTTACCCCTCCCTGGGCAAATGGCCACGTGATGCAGTGGCCCGTGTGCCCAGGACCAGCCTGATGTTTCCCCTAACCTCAGGCTGGCTGCTCTGCGACATGTCCTTGGAAAAATTCTTAGGACTCACCGCAGAGCAGCCTTACCCCAACTAGGGTAAAGCTGCCCAGGGCACAGCAGCTTGTATGATGATCAGATGAGGCATGCTTGTCCTGCCACATGAGTGCAATGTTGCAGGGCCATGAGCGATGGATACTAGTACCTATCAAGTATAGCCACATCATGGCCAGGGGCGGGCTCTCAGTCCAGCTAGGCTAATCGGAAGGAGTCCAGGAGGAATGCATAGACACCCCTCTCCCATCCTGACAAACAGCTGATTGTGGGAGGGGGGCCAGAGGAGCATGCGCAGGCGCTCCTCAGGGCCCCTCCTCCCAATCAGCTATTTGTCATGGTGGGGAGAGGGTTGCACACATGCTCCTCTGGACTCCCTCTCCCCCTGATCAGCTGTTTGTGGATTAGATCAGGGGAAGGGGAGCCTGCATTCTTCCCAAGCTCCCCTCTCCTCTGATCCACCCCACAAACAGCTGATGTGGGAGGAGGACCAGGGAAGAGAGTTCTCTGCTCCCTGGCTTCCCTTCCCCATCAGCTGTCAGGCACGCATGTGGGGGGGGGGGGCACACCCTCTTCCTCTCCCAACAGACACCTATTGGCAGTGGGACCAATCCTGCATTTCATCAGGAGTCGAAGCTTCCATCTCGTGTGCCCAGCTCCCTGCCCTTGCCCTGTAGTGTAGTGCTGGCACCCGCCACAGGACCATGCAGGATCGGGCCTCTGCTGCTCATATGGCTGCACCCACTGTCTCCCACCTCCTCAGTCTCCCCCTCTACAGAGAAATGTGAGGGACAAACTTATAAGTCAAGAACAGCCACATGGGGAATCTCCCTCCACTTCCTGTGTGCAAGAGACGCTGGGTTCCACTACATGGAGGCAGTGTAGCCTAGAGAAAGAAATTCTCTATTAGACGCCCTTCTTTCTCCCCGGACACCGCTTTCCTGATTCTCCACTGTCTTTCCTACAGGCTCTGGGCCTGGGGCTCACAAAGGCAGAACCTCCCTTGAATCGTAGGCATCAGACAGAAGGATCCTGCAGTGAAGCTGCTCTAGGAACATCAGAGCATCTAATATCTGCAGCCAGAAAGATCCTTAATAAGACTGAAACGAATAAGTAAAAAAATGATTTGCGAGTATTCTGAGTTACCAAGGACTGGCTCCGAGTGTTTGGCCGGTCCTCAGAAACTCAGATGAATACTCGTACTCGGTAAAATATTCGGTAAAATAGAACCGAATACTGAGTATTTTCTGAATACCGAGCACTGAATCACTTTATAGAGGGGCAAGAAAAGCCCGATATATTGGTCCGAGTATGAGTACCAGGCCGATTCCTCGGTACTTGGTAAAACCGAGTCCCATACTGAGATACTTGGTAAAAACCAGGTCATTTTGAATACTGAGTTTCAGCACTAATCCTTACCTAGGAACTTGACATCCCCATCACCTTCCTGCCTGGCCTCCCAGTAGAGCTGCCCCTGTTCAGTGTCCAGTGGAGCCTCACCTGCCTCAGGGAAGTTCACCGTCACCACCTCAAAAGTGTCCAGCACCTGAAAGAGCAACAACAATCCCATTCAGGACAGAATGACAAGGCTGGGGGACAAATGCTACAAGAAAGGGTCAGATCCTGCCCCCCTCATTCACACTGAGCAGCTCCACTGCAGTCAATGGGGCAGGAACCAGTGCTGGTTTATTTCCCACCTTAATTACTAATCTAGGGGAGGCAGGAAATAGCCCAACGGTAACATTCCCAGTCAGCCTGCAGTTCTGCTTTCCTGCGCTGCGAGATGCCGAGTTCATCACTCACTCTAACCCCCTTGGGATTATTATCAGGATTTAACATTCTCACCAGCTGCTCCCATTTCTTGGCCTCTTGCTGCCTCAGCAGGAAATCTTCTGCCAGGGCCACCGCCTGGGCACAGGTCAGTGGGACGCATTCCCTGACCCAGCTCTGCATTTCCTGTGGCAGGACGGTCAGGAACTGCTCCAGAATCAGCAACTCTAAGATCTGCTCCTTTGTGCAGCTCTCTGGCTTCAGCCAGCAACTGCAAAGTTCCTGGAGTTGGCTGCAAACTTCGCGAGGCCCCTCGGCCTCCTGGTAGCGGAACTGCCTGAAGCGCTGGCGCTGCGCCTCCGTGGTGATGTTGTACCCTCCATGGTGATATTGTATGTTCCCATTGTCTCCCCTGTCTCGGGCATCCAGGCTACTGGCCTGTTGGGCTTCTCCTCTGAGGGCTGGCACGAGTTGAGTCTCCCACTCTCCTCCAGCCTCCAGGCAGGCATCGTCCATACACTTGAATGCGGCCAGAAAAGCTTGAGCATCACCCCCTGGTAGGGACTCTAGCCGCTGTGGGTTCCCCTGGGCCGGACAAGGGGACTGTACTGTCCTCAGGAAATCCTGCCACTGGGCTTTACAGCTCTGGGGCAGCTCCTCCTCTGCTTCCTGCTTCACCTGCTGTGGTACCGCCCAGCCCAGGAACTCCCCAATGGTCCCCGCCTGAATGACACAAGGGGCTTTTCCTTCTGCTCCCCATCCCTCTCCAGGCTCAGGCCTTGCTAGCTCCTGTTCCTCCATTTTCACTTCCTTCTGCTCCTCCTGCTGTAGCAGCCCCTGGAACTGGAGACCCTGTGCTGCTGCCCCCTGCTCTGCAGCCATTTTCTCTCTCTGGGGCGTGTGGAGAGTGGCCTTAATCCCCACTGGAGCCTGCAGACCCTCTCTCTCTCTCAAACCCTCGTCTCTTACTGACGCAGATGGGGGAAAATGTTCAGACTCTCGCTCTGTCCCATAGTCAGGTCAGTACAACAGGCCAATTCCACAGGGCCGAGGGGGTGTCAGTGCCTCTGTAAAGTATTGCAGTCTCTAGACAGGAAGCTGGTGAGTTTCCTGGGCAGCGAGAGGGGTTTTCTCCCTGAGGGAAAGAGACACAAAGGACAGAGGGAAATGAGCATTCAAATGCTGAAGCTGTATCATCCAAAGCAGCCAATGCTCGCTCCCCTGCAAAGCATTAGGAGATGGAACACCAACCCCAAATGCACACAGCCCCCTCCTGCAAAGAACTGGTCCCCAGGCTTAAACAAGGGACCAAACAAAACTCCAAGCACAGCACCCGACCAGCCCAGTGAACAATCAAACTGGAAAAGGCTCGGCGCCCAGAGGAACCAAGCTGGCTGGTCCACACGCCACAGGTTTCTGCTCCTCCCTGCACAAGCAAGTGTCCCCTTATGTTCACTCTCCACTGACCCCTTCTTATGCCTTCTCTAGCTGCTCCAAGTCTGGGTTCTGGCCTTGCCCTTCCCCCGGGCACCCTGCCTCCTGCAGCCCTCAGTTTCCCTCTTCTCTCACTGGACCCCCCAAGGCCAGCTCCTTCCCCGAGTTCTCAGTCTATTTCTCTATGGTCTCTTCCTCAGGATCTCCTTCTCTGGATCCCAGATGAGGCTCTTAGCACCGCTCCCCCTAAGCTGGCTACAGCTTCCTCCCTGCTCCCAGCTGGGTACACTAGCCATAGCAGTGATGGGACAAAGGGTCACATCCTGCAGTACCCAGGAGACTGGGCTTGAAAACTCAGAACTTCACTCTAAAACACATAGCCAGATCCATTGCATGTCCTAGCATCTAAAAAGGCAAGAGATGAGTCACAGGGACATGTAAATCAAACCCACTAACAAACTGGATTGCTTCAGATCCCTGTCCAGGGCAATTGCAACAGCAGTTGCTGTGCCACAGCAGCATGTGCAAAACTGAGGCAGACTCTCGCCATTTACAGAACCATCAGCCACAGAGAAGAAGTTGGAAGGGAAGGCACAAAGCTCAGTCCAGGTACCAAAACTGGACAAATGCACAAGGGTAAAATCCCTTCACTCCTCCCCTGGTAAAGCCCCTGTATCACAGCATCACACTGGGGGCTCATATTCAGGGAAAGGGATTTCCTGCCTTTTCCTAACACAAGCTTGTTGAGGTCTTTGGGACAGGGTTCCTGGACTTACAAACACTCACAAGGACCTAGTCCCTGCATGCACACAAGTGGTTTCAGGATCAGGCCTCAGTTGAGACTCAAGTTAACAAGTCAATCCATCGTCATAAAATATCCAACAAGGGCCCTGGGGTCTTTTAGTGCCCCACCCCACCCCAACTCCACCCCAAGCTCACCTACTGAAATTCTCAGATCCACAGCTGTCATTTGTATTGGTGTTGGATTCTGGGATTTTTAGGTAGATTCAGAGAGGTGGGGTGTGATCTCTACTGAGAGAAGTGAATTTGTGGATTGGGTGGAAAAAAAACCTCTACGATTATTGACATCCAAGCTTCAAATCTGTTTGGTTTTGGTTTTTTCACTGATGCAGGGCCAGATTGTATTGGATTCTGGGGTGCATCCAGTATGTGGGGTTGTGGTATTAGTTGATGGAATTGGTGGGATTGGGGAGGGGGGGCAACACTTGGAACCATAAGGATCCATGCCATGAAACTGCATACTTTTGCCTTATGGTTCTGAGATGAATTGGATTCTAGGAATTTGGGGGTACATTCCCCCAGGGGGGAACATGTTCTATATTTGATGGTGGAATTAGTGGGGTTGGATGTGAAAACCATAAGGATCCATACCTTGGATCCAGGTTTTTTTTCCCCCATTGCTGTGGCACCAAATGAATTCAATTGCATATTCTAGGGGTGCAAGAGAATGGAAGATAAACACATTTCTGTTTCTCTCTATTAATCTCTTGAGGCTACTGGGGTGGGTTCTTCACGGGGATTTAAAGGACATGGGGAAAGCCCTGAACTACAAACCACTGTAGGGACCACATCTGTCTCAGAGGAGGAAACAAGATCTTTCCCCATCCCAGGGACTGGCTGGGGTATGGAGGATACTGCTGGACTCAGCTGTACAGACACTCCCTACCTGGGATTTGGCTGGGTTTGGGGGTTCTCTCACTTCCCAGCCCCACTCACCCCAGCCAGTGAGTTCCTTCCTACCCCTGCTACTGTTTCCCATCCTCCCCTGGAGCCCCTCCCCACGTCCCCCATAACTCACCCTGTAGGGGCAATCCTTTGCCCAGCACTCCTCCTCCTCCTCCTGCTGCTGCTGGGACAGTCCAGCCAAGATTTCCCCCTTCCAGAGCGAGGCAAAGCATCCTGGGCAATTTCCTCCGGCTCCTCCTGCCCCAGTGCCTGACTCTGGGGGACTCCAAGGGCTACAGATTTAACCCTTAGAGGCCCCCACAGCTAAGCGAGTGTCTGCAATGTAATGGGTGCAAATCCTGCCCTCACTGCAGCCAGGGGCTCTCACTGGGCTGAATGTGGGAGGGCCACACGCACGGAGATCTCATTGGCTGTAGGAGACACTGGACACTTTGTTGCCAGAGGCAAAGGACAGCGCCAACAATCAAACCCTATTGAAGTGCGTTGACTGGTGGCTGATGATGATTAGGGGACAACCTCCCCCCACCCCCGAGTTCTGAGTCCTGACCTGGGCATTGCAAGGCCGGATACCTACAAGGAGGGGAGGGGGACAGGGAAAGGCCACCCTGGCTTGTGGGATTGGTTTGGGATTGTTCCACGGCTGAGCACGTGGCTGCTGCGGGCAACAGTGAATAAAGGCAGATCTGGGGGAAGGGAGCAGAGTTGGGTGGCCCGAAATGCAAATTTTAGAGGACACTTATGAGAAATACAGGTTGCAGGGCTGCGCACCCTGCAACCTGTATTTCTCTTAAGTGTCCTAACATTTGCATCTCGGGCCAACCTAGAGCAGAGAGAGACCCCCCACCCCTGCAGTCAGACCTATGTTTCCTTCCTTCAGAAGAGCCCTCGGGGTCCCTGAAGAGAGTTCTGAACTTTGGGCTTTTCCCTGCTCCCTTAACCCCCTGGGCGAGGGGTGGGAATTGTCCCCTGCAGCGCCCCCCAAAATGAACAGAGACGGGCAGGACAAGCCTCCAGCATGGCAGCCAATGTGAGGGTTATGCCCTGAGTACGAGTGTCTTTCTCAGGGTCCCAATAGTGGAGCCAACCCCCTCCACCAACTCTGAATGGCTGCATGCCCCTTCTGCTAAGTGGGGTAGGGTGGGAGCTGGGGTTACCAGTGGGGGGGATGGGAGGGGATGGATCTGTCTGCTGGACAGGAGGCTGGGGCTTCAGGGGGAATGGGCAAGGAGCTGGTTTGTGGGGGATGGGCAGGGATGGGTCAGAGTTTGCTGAGTGGGCAGGGATCTTGGGGTGGGGAATGGGCAGAGACGAGTCAGTCTGCTGAGAGTGGGCAGGGATTTGGGCTTATTATTGGGGAAATGGAGAGGGAGGTGCCATAGTGTGTGCTGCTGGGGGGGAATGAGCAGGGAGGGGTCGGTCTGTGCTGCAGGTGGCAGGGAACTGGGGTTACTGTTTGTTGCATGGGGGATGGGCCAGGAGGGGGCCAGAGTGTCCTGAGTGCGGGCAGCAGGGAGGGTTAAGTAAATACTGAGGGGCAGGGATCTAGGATTTCATGGCAGACAAGGCTGAAGTTGGTTTCCAGTTCCTAGTTCCTTATTCCTAATCCTAATCCATGCTTTTTGATTGGTGATCCTCATTTCTTTCTTTTGGAACTGGAGTGCCAATGTCTATACATCCCGAACCGAGCAGAGCAGTGTGCCATCAGAAATCCCACGACACACCACCCCGACACCCTGGCACAGCGCACCGACTGGCACGCAACTTTGTTTCTACACAATAGGCTGCAATATGCGACATCCCCCCAGACTGGGTTGATCGGGGGAATAAGGAACTGGGGCTCAAGCGCCTGTAAATCCCACCCTGAGCAGCGTGCGTGTGCCACCACAAATGATGTGCCCCTGCATCCACCCAACTGCTCCTGGCACACTGGCACTGTGCGGCGACTGGCACGCAACTTCGGTTTTGTGCAATAGGCTGCAATGCGCAACCCATGTAGTGTGGCCGGACGCATTCTGCCCTGAGCCTTCTGGGAAGGGCATGGTGGAAATCTAAATAAAGAATTCAATAAATCCCCTCCCTTACCTGCCCTGCTATGCATTGCTAGCACACAGTAGGAAATCATTGTCACAGTTTCCAGAAGAGTAGCCGTGGGTGAAAACAGACATGACGCTAACCACCCTTTAACCACCCTTGGTGGTCATTTATGCATGTTTCAGGGATGCATAGGGCACCAATACAGCCCTGCAACATGCATAAATAACCACCAAGGGTGGTTAAAGGGTGGTTGGCGTCATGTCTGTTTTCACCCAATGTTACAGTCCTCCTATTTTTCACATGTAGGTTTTTATTACTGGCTAGCCTGTGGGAAATTGCTACTGGTAGTACAATGTCATCATAAACAATTTGTAAGACTACAAGGCAGTTGCTTCGTTCCAGGGGTTTCCCGAAAGCATCTCTCTTCCTGCAGCTATTCACCCCAGCGCCTAGCTATCAGCCTCTTGCAGCTCAGGCTGTCAGCTCAGCCTGTAATTCAAATGTTTGCCCCCACCCCAGCAAATCTTCTCTTCCCAAGCAAAGCCCTTTGTTTTTTGTTTTGTTTTTTAAAATAAGGCTAGATTGCTTGCCTTGTATGTGGCTAATGGCTCTATCCACCTAAATTACTATTTGATGACACTGAATCATCTCATCGAAAGGGCAAGTCTGAAATTTGAGTAGGTAAATTAAGTACGCACATAATCCAAAATGATACTTAAATTATAATCACTTCTGCTGTATGTCAGGATAGAAACATAAAGCAGCAGACTTAAGGTGACCTGTGTGATATTAGGCCTTCTAAAGCAAAGCAAACAATTCTCTCAATCAAGCAAGTCTATATCCCTCATTCTGAAGCTTGTCAAATGCAGAACTTGCCTGTTCTGAAAAGTTCTGGGGTGAGAGGCGTAGCTTTTGGGGATCCTGAAGATAACAAAAATACATTTCTCTCCATTTTTGCTTTAGGTGTTTTATTAAATTTGCTAGTGAGGGGTGTTACACATTCCTGTGCGTCTCATGTATTCAGAAGACACCAACACTTACTTCCATTCCCTTCATATAAGAAAAAAAAAGTCTTATGGGCTCATCAGTTTTGAGACTGTTAGTGGCATGGCCTGGAAACCTCCCAGTGTGACCTCACTGGACCCCAGACTCTGTTAAAAGTCCAATATGATTCACTCTCTGGTCTTTTTTACATGAGACGCCCCCACACAATGCATGCGTGGGTACCTGCGTGTACATGCGTGGGGGAGTCCCGTGTAAACACCAAGATGGATGTGCGAGGGTGCGTGTGTACTCCCGCTTAATACCCATCTCCACCTTTCCTCCATGCACGGAGCAACTGACAATATAACAGCGGTTGCTCCGTGTATGGGAGTTAGGTGGAGACAGGTGTGTGCCTGTGTAACCATCCCTCCCGCACTGCCCCTGCATCACGGCACACACCCATCCCCCCCACACACCGGCGCTCATCTGAAAAGGGCCCCTCTCTCTCTCTCTCTCACACACACACACACAGGATTGTCAGACTTCCAGTGAAAGCTTCAGTTTTCCAGGGGAATGCTAAAAGAAAATGTTCACTCTCACACTATTTAAAAGACATCCATGTTTTATTTAATGGAAATATTAATGAAAGACCTGTGGCTGTAGTTAGTGTTCGTTTCAAACAAACAAACAAAAACAACAATAATAATAATTAATATTAAATGCCTAAACTGACCATTAATTCTCCAAGCAAATCAATTTTACAAAAATAAAATAAAAATCTATTTAAAATTGGAAATTCTAAGTTATGTGCAACCAAAAAAATATCGAATAAAACAAAATGTTATGGTTTTGGCAGCCAAATATTTTTGTAAAATAGAAATTTTACTTGGAAAAAAGTTTTTATGAAAGCTTTCATTTTTAGTTTTTGGTTATAAAAGTAACCATTCTTGTGAAAATTATTTCAGCTTCTATGAAAATGCATTAACTTTTCCTATTCTGATCAATGAATAAGGAAAAGTAAAATTCTGAACGCATTTATGAACCTGAAATAAATTAATTTGACCAAGCTTATAATTTCCATTTCCTCTCCTGAGCTCTTCCAAATGCCAGGTTGACCTGTCTCCTCACAGCCTCCTTTACCTCTCGGTTTCTTAGGCTGTAGATGAGGGGATTAACCATGGGAGTCAGGATAGTGTAGAAGACAGAGAAGGCTCTGCGGAGGTCTCTCAATGTTTGGGTGTTTGGTAAGACATAGACAATCATTAGTGCTCCATAGAAAATGGTCACCACAGTGAGGTGAGAGGAGCAAGTGGAAAATGCCCTTTGCCTTCCTGTGGTGGAGGGGATCTGCAGGATGGTGACAATGATACAAATGTAGGAAGTCAGGGTCAACAGAAATGGAGGAACAGTGAATATGGAGGCCAAGATAAAAAATGCAATGTTCAAAACATGGATGTCACTGCAAGCGAGTTCTATTATGGCTAAACCCTCACATAAAAAATGATCAATTTCATTGGGGCCACAGAAGACTAATCTTGACACAAGTGCTGTTGATATATTACTAGCCAGAAAACCCATTATCCAGGACCCAGCTGCCAGCTGCAGACACAACTTCCCGTTCATAAGGGCTGCATAGTGCAGAGGTTTACATATGGCTAAATACCGATCATAGGACATCACAGATAAGAGACAACACTCAACTGCTGCCAGAAACACAAAGAAATAATATTGAACTAAGCAACCGTTGAATGAGATGGTTATGTCCCCAGTCACAAAACTGGTCAGCATCCTGGGCAGGATGGTTGAGCTGTAGGCTGTTTCGAGACATGACAAGATCCCCAGAAAAAAGTACATGGGGATGTGAAGGTGCTGATCAGTGACAACTAGAACAATGATGATGAGATTGCCAGCCATGGTTACAATGTAGACCAGTAGGAATATCAGGAAAAGGAGAATCCACAGTTCAGGAAAATCCCTAAATCCCAGCAGGATGAATTCAGTGACAGATGTCTGGTTTTCCACAGGTTGCATCTGAAATAAAAGATGAAGAATAATGTCTGTACTTAAAACCACAGAAGTATTAGAACTACCTTGCTGGCTAAGACCAAAATAATAAATATAAATTTAATTTATATAATTTAGACCCTCCTGAGGAGTGAGACAGATTATTTTTCAATATCTGAGCATCTCTCTTAGTGTGATTTATTTTTTGCTACGGATTAGTAATACTGAACATCCAATGGTTAAATCTTGTATATTTGAAGAATCCCAATGGATGGAGCATGAGAGAGGATCATGGTTGACTAAGAGTAGGGTCTTGTTGACTCAGAATGGAGTAGAGTTTTCTAGTCTATCTATGGATATCCTGGCTGCCAGACAGAGCTGTAGGCACCGATTACAGGATAGCGCAAGACAGAATGACTTGGAAACAGTAAGAACAACAAAAATTTCCTCTTACTTGGGATTGCTTAAAAGGAATGTTCAATATGAGAGATATCTAACAGATTTGAAGGATTATCGGCTAAAGGGAGCATTTACAAGATTGAGAATGCGACTGAATATCTTAGGGGTAGATATAGGAAGGCATCTGTTGCTGCCAGACTTTGTATCTGTGAGGCTGACACTATTGAGAACCTACCCCATTATTTGCTTAACTGCCCCTTATATGCAAGTTTGAGAAAGTTGTATTTAAAAGCTCTCCAAGCTCATACAGTTAATTGGCCTATACTATATAGGTTGATCTATGCCTTAGAAGACTCCAACACGGGAGTTACTAAACAGGTGGCAGAATTTGCAGATAAAGCCGCCAAACTGAGGGAAGAATTTGTGATGAGACATATGGTGAACTGTAAAGGGGATGAAGATATATGAAATAAGTGCTGGGATTTTATTTACTTGACCAGGACAGGATTCTTATGTTTATCCCCTTATTATTGTCTGAGTCTGGATTATGATTAATATATTTGGGTGATGTATGTGGTGATGTTGTTGGACTTGTTATAATTTATATATTTTATTTTTTTTTGTTTATGTATTTTGTATAATTGTATATTGTATAATGGTATTACTTAGGGCCCAGGTGGCTTCAACAAAAAATTGAAAATTGAATATATATATATATATATATATATATATATATATATATNCTGTACAATAAATAACATCAGTTACACATCAGAACTTTAAAAACTCCCATTCCTGACATGTATCAAGACAAAGCTCATCTTCAGGATAGTCTTTCTAAAGTTATAATATAGGGCATTTTCAGACAAGACACTCTCCATCCACTACCCACCCACCACCCACTATACATGTTGCAGGGCTGCAGTGTTGTTCTTTGGGCATCCTGTAACATGTATGGTGCGTAGGAGGTAGGTGCATAGTGCGTGTAGAGTGTCTTGTCTGAAAATAGCCATAAAAGCAATAACGAGATGCGAACAATATTGGACTCCAACAATATCAAAAAATCAGAGAGATCGGTAAGGAAACTTTCAAGCACTCAAAATGGCAGTGTTCAATATTTTCAAAAATTACCATTGTTTCTAAAATATTTCAGTTTCTATGAAAATGCATGAATGTTTCCATTTTGATCAATCAATAAGGAAAATTAATTTTTGAAAGCATTTATGAACCTGAAATAAATTTGACCAAACTTATAATTTCCATTTCCTCTCCTGAGTTCTTCCAAATGCCAGGTTGACTTGTCTCCTCACAACCTCCTTTACCTCTCGGTTTCTTAGGCTGTAGATGAGGGGATTAACCATGGGAGTCAGGATAGTGTAGAAGACAGAGAAGGCTCTGCGGAGGTCTCTCAATGTTTGGGTGTTTGGTAAGACATAGACAATCATTAGTGCTCCATAGAAAATGGTCACCACAGTGAGGTGAGAGGAGCAAGTGGAAAATGCCCTTTGCCTTCCTGTGGTGGAGGGGATCTGCAGGATGGTGACAATGATACAAATGTAGGAAGTCAGGGTCAACAGAAATGGAGGAACAGTGAATATGGAGGCCAAGATAAAAAATGCAATGTTCAAAACATGGATGTCACTGCAAGCGAGTTCTATTATGGCTAAACCCTCACATAAAAAATGATCAATTTCATTGGGGCCACAGAAGACTAATCTTGACACAAGTGCTGTTGATATATTACTAGCCAGAAAACCCATTATCCAGGACCCAGCTGCCAGCTGCAGACACAACTTCCCGTTCATAAGGGCTGCATAGTGCAGAGGTTTACATATGGCTAAATACCGATCATAGGACATCACAGATAAGAGACAACACTCAACTGCTGCCAGAAACACAAAGAAATAATATTGAACTAAGCAACCGTTGAATGAGATGGTTATGTCCCCAGTCACAAAACTGGTCAGCATCCTGGGCAGGATGGTTGAGCTGTAGGCTGTTTCGAGACATGACAAGATCCCCAGAAAAAAGTACATGGGGATGTGAAGGTGCTGATCAGTGACAACTAGAACAATGATGAGGAGATTGCCAGCCATGGTTACAATGTAGACCAGTAGGAATATCAGGAAAAGGAGAATCCACAGTTCAGGAAAATCCCTAAATCCCAGCAGGATGAATTCAGTGACAGATGTCTGGTTTTCCACAGGTTGCATCTGAAATAAAAGATGAAGAATAATGTCTGTACTTAAAACCACAGAAGTATTAGAACTACCTTGCTGGCTAAGACCAAAATAATAAATATAAATTTAATTTATATAATTTAGACCCTCCTGAGGAGTGAGACAGATTATTTTTCAATATCTGAGCATCTCTCTTAGTGTGATTTATTTTTTGCTACGGATTAGTAATACTGAACATCCAATGGTTAAATCTTGTATATTTGAAGAATCCCAATGGATGGAGCATGAGAGAGGATCATGGTTGACTAAGAGTAGGGTCTTGTTGACTCAGAATGGAGTAGAGTTTTCTAGTCTATCTATGGATATCCTGGCTGCCAGACAGAGCTGTAGGCAGCGATTACAGGATAGCGCAAGACAGAATGACTTGGAAACAGTAAGAACAACAAAAATTTCCTCTTACTTGGGATTGCTTAAAAGGAATGTTCAATATGAGAGATATCTAACAGATTTGAAGGATTATCGGCTAAAGGGAGCATTTACAAGATTGAGAATGCGACTGAATATCTTAGGGGTAGATATAGGAAGGCATCTGTTGCTGCCAGACTTTGTATCTGTGAGGCTGACACTATTGAGAACCTACCCCATTATTTGCTTAACTGCCCCTTATATGCAAGTTTGAGAAAGTTGTATTTAAAAGCTCTCCAAGCTCATACAGTTAATTGGCCTATACTATATAGGTTGATCTATGCCTTAGAAGACTCCAACACGGGAGTTACTAAACAGGTGGCAGAATTTGCAGATAAAGCCGCCAAACTGAGGGAAGAATTTGTGATGAGACATATGGTGAACTGTAAAGGGGATGAAGATATATGAAATAAGTGCTGGGATTTTATTTACTTGACCAGGACAGGATTCTTATGTTTATCCCCTTATTATTGTCTGAGTCTGGATTATGATTAATATATTTGGGTGATGTATGTGGTGATGTTGTTGGACTTGTTATAATTTATATATTTTATTTTTTTTTGTTTATGTATTTTGTATAATTGTATATTGTATAATGGTATTACTTAGGGCCCAGGTGGCTTCAACAAAAAATTGAAATATATATATATATATATATATATATATATATATATATATATATATATATATATAAATTTAAATAAATAAACGAACACAGAAATAATGCATCTATTCTAGTACTGCATCTATGGATGTTTTCACACGGACAGCACCCATTAAAAGAACAGCACGAATAGCAGCCATGAAAAGAACAGAAAATACAACAAGGCCACCAGCCTCCAGGCCTCCAGCTGCCAGTTACCAAACAGCGCATTGACTTTGACACCTGCCTTTGACAGCCGCCTGCAGGGTAGGGATGGGCGAAGAGAACGCAGTTCGGATGTTCGGTTGTTTGATTCGAAACCTGAGTTCGGATTCAATGGTTCGGTTCAGCCGAGTTCAAGTTGGTCAAACTTGGCCAAACAGTCAAAAATAGCGCAACCAAAACAAAACCGAAACTTAATTTTTGGCCCTGAAAAGACATTTTTCCTGCCCCTGAACTCATTTGAACTCATCTGAACATGACCGAACTGTTCGTTCATTCGAGTGTTCAGTTTGGACGTTCAGTTCGGATGTCCAAACAGACCGAGTTCGGTCCAAACTCCGACCATCCGAACCACATTCGCCCAACCCTACTGCAGGGGCCAGAGTCTTCATGAGCTGGAGGGCCAGGGGTATGGGGTGGGGCAGTCCCAGGTGGCAGAGTCCTAGCCCTCCTCCAGCAGCCACCTTCCTCTTTTCACATGGACTGGAATTCTTAAATGTTTGTGGCCAGGGGTGGGGGTAGGGTAGCCCCAGATGGAAGAGTTCTGCCCCTCCTCTAGCAACCACTTCAGGTGATGGCAGGGCTGGACTTAGGAATTTTGCACCCCTATGCCCTTCTTAGACTTCTGCCCCAAGCCTCGCCCCCATGCCAAGCCCTACCCCCATGCTGTGTGTGAATGGGTGGGGGAGCCCTGTGTAAATGATGCAGTGCTCGCACCCATGGTGAGTGAGGGTGCGCACGCCCACTTAGCATGCATCCCCACTCACCCCCACTCGTCCCCATGCATGGAACAACCGGGGGAAACAGCGGTTGCTCCGTGAGTGTGGGTGAGTGGGGGGTGAGTGAGGATGCATGTGCATCTGTGTGCATGCCCCGCCCATGCACCGATGCACCCATGGATCCCCCACTCAGTGGGGCCGTGTAAAAAGGGCCTGTGAGGAGCCACTTGAAGAACAGAAGGTTGCTGCCTTGAAAACAAGGTTCTTCAAGATGGCTCCTAACATTCTCACAAAACCCACCCTTCCAGCCCTGTGTGGAATCTTTTTCTTATATTCCTAGAAAGGTTTTGAAAGAACTGTCATTCTGAGGCGAAGAGTGCTTTTTATACTAGAGGAGCACAAGACCATTGCCTGGTCTGTTATTTCAATATTGTGAGCATGCCAATCACAACCCAGTTGTGAGAATGTTAAGACCCATCTCGAAGAACCATTTTTACAGGGCAACAACCGTCTGATCACTCACATGGGGAGGACTTGTTTGTAAACAAACAGCTTTATCTCCCAGTCCCATCGGTGACCTGCTGCTTCTGCTGCTGCTGCAGCAGTACTAGCAGAAGGCAGAGGCAAGTGAGGGATGGGGACCTAGGCAACAGGCTTCGGCTGCTGGCAGCAGCCTCCAGCCATGCAGGGAGAAACAAAAAAAAATAAACAGAGCAGGGTGGCACTGGTGCCAGGATTGCCGCCCCCCAGAAAACGCTATCCAAGGCCCGGGCCTAGGCGTCCTGCCCCTAAATCTGGGCCTGGGTCGGGGGGAGAAAAAAAATCATTACTGAAAGTCAAATAAACCAGCCACGGATTTCTGGCTTTTGTTTTCAGCAGTGAAATGGCCCATATTGGCCTTTCCCCAGTCATTCATATTTCAGGGTGCACAGTCCTACTGGGAACATTTCTTGGGGTTCAGTCAGACTCCCCCTTGAATTTAACTGCTGGGGCTCAGCCCTGGAAAGCCCTCCCTCCACTCCCCCCCCCCCCCCCCCCCCCCAAATTAAGCCCTGGGTTTGTCACCTTGGGAAGTCAGGCAATTAGCTTTTGATGATCCTGCCACCCATAAATTTTCCTTTTTGGAACTCAGTTATTGCAGCTAAACAGTATGACAATTTCTTCTTAAGGAGGGAAAGAAGTATTATAGCTCCAGGACTGTGGAAGTTAGAGAGAAACTTAAAACTGCTGGTAGCTTCAATGTTTTATGCTTGTTTTAACAGATAATCTAGAAGATAAGACTAAAGTGACAACTCCTTTTTTCCGCGCTGAAATTTCATTCTGACATTTCAGAATTGCCCACAACTTTCTGCAGCGTTTCTGCCGGCATTTTGCTAATTCCGTGCCCTTTGCTTTGCGGCATCGGAATTATCAGAAAGTGTCGGAAATAATCTCAGAAAGTGTTGGAATAATCTTGGAAAGTGTCAGAAGAAACATTGTTCCTCTACTTTTCAAATGTCGGAAAGTGCTGGCGGAAATTGCAGAAGTAGAGGAATGAATGTCTCTATCGCACTGTGCCGTTCATTGCGGAAGAGCTCTTTCCATTGGAAATAGCTACCACGGCGGCTTGCTGTTTCAGCCCTGCCAGAAGTTTTTTGTTTGTTTTTTAAATTGAGATTAAGGGGTGGTGGGATTTAAAATTTGGATTGGTGTATGTGTCCAATCTTTTCCTCCTCTTTACATTTAACTGGAAAAAACTAAAGAAAACATCACTTAGGTAAACCGTATCTGCTCCATTTTTGAAACCGGAACTCTTCCTCGCCAACCTATACAGTACACTGCACCAAGTATGGTAGAGTCAGTTGCCTGATTTGTTGCAGCAACTGAAGAAACCATAAATCTATTTCTGTTCTTAACTCACATTCTATGTAGGGTTTTTGTAAGTAAATGTTTTTATCCTTCCCATCCCGTCAACATTTGTTCACTGTTTAGTGTGTGAAAAAGTTGTACCTTTTGTTTGGTTTTTATCTTGCTGCTTACTTATTTTGTTAGATGTGACATTATGCTTTCATTCACAGAAACAGTAAATAGAAGAAGCCTATTCACGTTCTTCATGTGACTCGTGGCTTTCCATGCCTTTCCTATAATCTTGCTTATTTGTCTTCCAAACTCTGTCAAGATCAGGAATGATAAGAAAGGGAGACAATGGCCTCTTTTAATTGGGCCATGGCTTCAGGGGCATGCGTGCCACAGCATGGGTGGGGTGGGGGGCACGCCAATCCCCCCCCAACCCCACGCATGGAGCAACTGCCATTTTGACCAATTGCTCCATGCGTGGGTGATGGGTGGAGGTGGGTGGGCATGTATGTTTTGCGGGAGCACACCTACACACCCGCTGCAACATTCAAATGGAAGGCATCCACTCATGCCCACACAGGGGCCACGTCTAATTTGAAAAGGGCCAAAGTAAAAAAATTTTTTTAAAAAAACCTTTTCTACTTCTTATTTTATTCCAATTGGATAAGTTAAAAGAGTGAGCCTAAGATATTTGCTAACCAAAAATAAACCAAACATTATTGAACAAACATTTTCAAATATTTATGGGAAAATTTCAGTTTAGCTCAAATTAGTAGAAGGGGATGGAGGTCCGGCAACCCTCCTCCTTCTTTCCCTATAAACTTTCATTTGGGTTGGGGAGAATGGTACATGTGAGTACTGGGAGGCTGTATGTGGGGGAAACAAAGTTGATGGATTCAGGGTGTGTACACAAGACAAGAATGGGTGCACTTGGGCAGTGGGAGAAGTTTTGTCTGCAGTAGGACGAAGCCAGATGTGGAGGTGTGTTTATGGAGGACAATGCAGAGAAAAAGGTGATACGTATGCATCGAGGAGGCTGGGGAGCAGGCAAAGACAGGGGGGAAATGCATGTATTGGGAAAGGGTAGAGAGGTGTTGGGAGACCTGTAGATTCACAGAGAACCTCAGCCTAAGCCACTAGCCTGCACTTCCTTCACAGAGAACCTAAGACTTGTGGAAAATACACTCAACTATATGTCTGAAAGAGAACAGGAGTAAGGGTGTGTGTGTGTGTGTGTGTGTGTGTGTGTGTGTGTGTAATGACCGAACAACAACAGCAGCAGGTGTTTTCAGACATGATGCTGGCATGGCTTAATCTGTTTTAGCGCAGATTAATCCGGGTGCCAGAGTTATGTTTGAAACCAGCTGCCAGATGTTCCCACAGTCTGGCTTCTGACCATGGTGGAGTTTAGTCCAGGCTGTCACTCAGGGAAACCTCCAAGTGACAGCCCAGGCTAAGATCCACCTTAGGAGTCAGCTGGCAGACCCAGAGTAAAGTGAGCTATCATGTCTGATAGCTCACTTTACTCTCCCTGGTTTGGAGTGGCGGCGGGAGCTGGGTGCCATGGCGGCCATGGCCGCCATGGCCACCCATCAGCCAGGGAGGGAGGGGTACTGCACGCAGCACAGGAGCGTAGATGTGTGAATGTATGTCCATGCATTGCCCCACCCCCCCAGCCCAGGTCACCGTCATGCTTCTTTGGTGGTCCGGTGGACCCCAACCAGAGCGAAGGCTGCCTCCACCGCCTGGAGCAGTCCATGGCGGTAGAGGCAGCCCGCCACGTTTGAAAGCACCCAACAACAACAGGAGAGTAGATGCAATAACAGGCACAGAGGAAACAGGAACTGGAACAAGAGAGAGCCAGCAGCGCAAACAGTGGAATGATAGGAGTGGTCTCCTTGGTATCCTATAGGACATCACTGGGCATTTTTACACACCTTAAAGTTCTGGATTTTTCAATCTTCTGGGTTTACAAGTCCACAAGAAAATTCTGGATGCATTCTTCACACAAACACTGTCCTGAGGCAGCCTAAAGTAGCCGCAGCTGTAGACATGACAGGCTGCCATGGAAACCAAGTGACCACAGCTACCTGGAGCAAAGCAGTTTACCAGGAGAACATTTTACACACAAAAGTTTTGGGAGAAGTTCTACACAGAAGTCCAAAGAGCCAGATGTTTAAGATCTGGGTGAGTGATTTTGACACACAGAAAGCTCATGATGTAACAGCAAACATCCAGGAGAAATGTGTGTGTAAAAACACCCACTCATCTAAGGGTGTTTTCAGATGTGATGGGGCCAATTGGCCCCGTCACGAAATCAATGAATTCATCCCCCGCCGGGATGACCCATAACGCCCTAACAGACGTGCCAGGGGATCCCGGCGGGGAATCGGGAAGGGGGCAGGGCCGCACGGCGCAACGTGCGGCCACACGGCCCTGCCCCCTCCACGCTCCCTGCTGCCCGTCCTCTGGGGAGACGGGTGGCCGTTGCGGCCAATGCTGCCACGGCCAATGCCACCGCAGCACTCGCCCACTATGGCCACGGGCCGGAATCTCTGTGGGGATTCCAGGCCGTGGCCACTGTCCAGACGTGATGGCGGGGGTCACCACAGTGGGGAATCACCTTCACCACGCAACGGCCTCCGGTCCCACTGCTGCGGCTGCTCGCGTGGTGAATGTGATTCCCCGCCATGGTAACATCTGGGGGGGAACATTCGTTCCCCCCAACAGACGTTACGTGGTCCAAGCCACCACAGGGAATTGACTGTGGTTGACATTGACCACGTAACATCTGAAAATACCCTAAACCAGTTATTTCACTAAGAACCTCGACATTCTTCTTGTTTGTCATGGCATTTCTCTTGCCATTCCACCCAACTTTTTGCTGTTGCACTCAATCCCTGTTCCTCCCTGTCATTCCATCCATTCCACTTACTTTCCCTGGTGCCTTCTTCATTATTCCACACCCTCTTGTCCCCCACACCCAAAGATGCAGCTCCATTGTATTCTTTCACAGCCATTTAATGGGATCTGAGAATGAAAATAGGATTTATTTCCAAATTGACATTGCTGTTGCCTCCATTCCTTCCAAAGGGCATTCCATTTTATCAATTTCAATATGTACTCAACTTAAAGTTCTTATTAAACATCTATATAGCACTATCTCCATCTTGAGCGTTGCCTCCAACCTGCAGAGGAAGAGGATTGGGGCTGAAAGACCAAGGGAAAGTGTGGCTGCATGGAAACTAAGTTGTAAGTCTTTACTGCTTACATGGCACTGACGTTGAGGCGGGAGCCTTAACTTACAATTTTCATGCTTTGGAGAACTTGGTTGAATCTGTAAGGGCCTTAACCTCTCTTAAACCTAAGATTTTTTGAGAATCGCCCTTTTCACACAGACACTCCTAACACTGATAAAATGGGTGTTACATTTCATTATACATGTTTCAGGGCTGCAGGTGTGCTCTATGGGTGCCCTGCAACATGTGTAATAAAATTAACACCCATTTTTATCAGTGTTAGAGTGTCTGTGTGAAAAGGGCCTATAGAATATAGTCATTTTAAACTAATTTTTACTAAAAATATCCCAGGTTTTACAAAAATATATTATTCCATTTTTACTGATATTCCTTTCAAATCTTGTATCACTCAAGTACATAAAAATAGATCATTTTATTAGGAAAATACAATACATTATTTATTTATTTATTTATTTATTTAACAATTTCTACCCCACCCCATCCAGCCTTACGGCATCTCGGGGCAGCTTACATAACAGCAAAATTAATTCCCAACCCTGCAATTGGATGGCGTGGACGGACCCTGAACACATATCAACTTCCCAAAGACCCTATTTAGGTGCAAAAGTCTCTTTCACACACAGCCAGTTACAGCATTAGGCACTACTTTAGAAGTTCTAAACCTATCGGCTGTGAATTGGTGAGTTATTTATTCAGAATGTCTCAGACAAAGGCCCTTTTCACATGGGCGACACCCCCCCCCCATGTGTGTGTGTGTGGGGCGCCCGTACAAATGTCTTGGTGGGTGTGATGGGTGGGCCCCTGTGTGAACACCGTGGGCGGTGGGTGGAGGTGCGTGCCCACTCCTGCGCTCCTGCACATATATTTAGATATATGTGTTATGTTCATAATAAATCAGCTTTAAAAGCTGCCTATTGAAGTAAGGCAATGTAGAGGAAGATATAGACCCTTTTCTAACAGACATGGGTAAATGGGGGGATGGGTGGTGATAGCGGTGGGGGGGCAGTGCATGGTGGTGCATTCCTACGGACCCCCACCCATCTCCATCCACCTCCACCCATCTCCATGCACGGAGCATCCGGCATTAGTGCCCGTTACTCTGTGCATAGGTGATGGGTGGAGTACGGGAGCATGCGTGCACCCCCACCCACTTGCCGCAGCATTCCCACAGATGCCTCCCTACACCACCACCACCACCACCACCACGGCAATCACATGGATGTCCCCCCCCGCATACGTGTGCAAGGGGGGGCGTCCGTGAGAAAATACCCATACACACATGATACACACACACACATGCAAGCTCAGAGGTGTGTGTACATCTGTATGTACTGACGAATCTCACACCCACCCCGTACACATTTCATGCTATCAGCAGTTAACCGTTTTAAGATTTGTCACACTAACTTAATCCCCTCCCCTCATCTCCCCCTAAGTGGCACAGGTCTCTAGGTAGGTATGTGTCACCCTCCCACTTGGGGTTGTTCCTGCCTCCCTGGCAGAGGGGCTTTAGGGACCCTGGGCTTGAGTTAAAATTCTTTTTTTGTTTGGGACTTCCCCAAGAGGGAGGTATCCTAAGTATCCTAGTGTTTTTGGCATGTCAGTGCCTCCACCATGGGGTTGCCAAATAAAGGGTCAAATTACGGACTCCTGCCCAGGGATTTCACTACCCTAGGAAGAGGGACCTCAGAGACCACTACTAACAAGCCCTTTAACAAAGAAACATGGAGGGGACAGGGGGATACTGTCACCGGGGGTTGGGGCCCTCTCACTCCCTTTAGAGGCTGTCCCCCATTTGCCCCACCAGGCCAGCCACAACCCAGTTGCCTGTGCCCGTGTGGGTCCCCTCGTGATCAGAAAACCTTCACTGCAATCAGGGAGCTTTCAGAGGTCCGCACCCCTAGCCAAGCCTCCCCTTTATCTCCCCACCCAGCCGTAACGCAGAGAACATTCTCTGGCCACCTGTAGCTTGGAAGACTTTGCAGTGGGGTTGTCTTATATGAAAAAGGTTCGTCTAGGCTCTCACCTAGATAGGAGTACCCTCAAGTGAATTCCACAAGGCCAAATAAAGGCACAAGCACGCTAGGCTTGGTTATAAAACATATATTGAGTACATAAATCAAACATAAAGTACACGCATTCTAAATCCACTGATATTCCCTGACTGTCCCCTTACCTTAAAGACGCAATACAGGTCCATCAGTTGCTGTCTCGGTCTTGATGTTGGAGACCGGGCACAATTCCTTAGTGAAATGGGAAAGTCTTTAGTCCATAGTTTGCCTTCGTGCAGCAGCTACTACTCTGAGCTGTTAACTTGTTGAAGTCCAAGATGGAAGAGAGCTAATTCTTGAAGAAGAACTTCCTTCTTCCTCCTCTCAGGAGGTCTCAGGTCACTTCCACTGTCTCCTGGTCATTGTCATTGTAACAAGGTGGCAAGGTGACCTGGCCGTTGCTTGGCAACAAACTATCCACTTGCCATAACCAAGGGAACCTCTTCCCCCACTCTGGCAACTGGTTTCAGCATTCTGCTCCCACTGACCTTACAATCTGTTAACTCTTTATGTTACATAAAACATATCCCCCACAAATGGGTGCATTATCTCCCCCAAAATGGGTGTGTTGCCCCCATGTCCCCATGAGAGGTACCCCCCACACATTTAACATACTAACACTAAAACAAAAACTATTTACAAATCCCCTCAACTTTCCCCCTGCCCAAGGTTTTATTGCAGAATTCAAAATATTGTTTTATATTTTAGATATCAAAACATCGTGATTTTTAATGAAAAACATGACTTTTTCCTCCAATGAGAAAATATTCTAAATTTTGTCAATTTCATTATTCTGAAACTGCCCCCGGCTCCCTGCAGCACATGCTGCAATTGTGTCTGTGGGTACTTTCAGACATGACGCTAACCACCCTTTAACCACCCTTGGTGGCTATTTATGCATGTTTCAGGGCTGCATAGGGCACCAATACAGCCCTGCAACATGCATAAATAACCACCAAGGGTGGTTAAAGGGTGGTTAGTGTCATGTCTGAAAGTACCCTGTATTTCCAAAGGGTGAGCTAGTTCTGCTTTCTTTCCCATTGGATTTTGCCTCCCAAGTAGCAAACAGAAACAACCTGCTCTAACCTGTTGCTGCTTCACAGATTCTTGGATTTTCAGGAACCACTAATAACACTATTCTCCCTCCTGTCATCCACAGGTAGAATGAAACATCTCCAGTAAGTACTATATATAGATCTAACAACAAGCTAACAAATTGGGAAGCTAACATCTTTACTGAATCCTGACTTACCTCTACTATGGCAAGGTCAACTCTCCTGTGTTGTGTGTTCTAATGGGTTCCTAACAGAGGAGACATCTATTTTCCAAACAGAATTTTTAGGTATATCTGCTTCTAATCTCTAAGGAAAAATAAGGGAGACAGCAAAACATCTAACCTCAAAGGGAATTTTCTGAGAAGAGGAAAACTTTTAATTTCAAAGGGAAATTGATTAAAAAAGAAGAGTGTCTAGCTAGAAAGAGACAAAGTGGTTCAAATGATGTCTTTTATTGGACCAACTGTTGTTGGTGGAAATAAACAAGCTTCCAACCCACACAGGGCCTATCCTCAGGTATTTATTTATGATAAAATAGTATTAATAATCATAAATATTTCAGTAACAGAAATGTAATCACTTTTATTTTTCAGAATCAAAAATTATCTAAAAAGATGCCCATTCCTCCACTAGCACTCAACAGGAAAGACCCTGTATGGCCTCAAAACATGCTTATTTTCACCAATAACAGTTGGTCCAATAAAAAATAACATTCAAGCCACTTTGTCTCTCTATCATTTGGGACCAACATTGCAACCACACTCTATATTTTGAGGAGATGAGATTTTCCAGGATGTCTGATTTTGGCCTAACTGGATTTCCATCAGAGTCAATGGATGTTTTACCAAGGACTCCAATGGGAGCAAATGTTATTTATTTATTTATTTATTTATAGTAAAAATTATATGCTGCCCCCTCCTGCCTCAGGCATCTTGGGGTGGTCCACAACATTAAAAAACACACATTTAAAACATTAAAAACAAACAACAATAATTACAATTAAAAACAATATAAAACCCCATCCCCCCCCCACCCTAACCATAACCCAACCTACCCACCCCATCTCCCTCAGGAAAGGCCTGGCGGAACAGCCAGGTCTTACATTGTCTGCAAAAAGAGGGGAGGTTGGCAGCCAGGCGGATCTCCAATAGGCGGGAGTTCCACAGCCGCAGCGCAGCTACAGAGAATGCCCCCCTCATAGTAGATACCCGGGAAACCTGGGGATACCCAAGGAGGGCGCCCCCATCCAACTGCATGGGTCAATCTGGGACCCAGAAGGTGAAGCAGTTCTGCAGATACGTGGGGCCCAAGCCATTAAGGGCTTTAAAGGTCAATACCAACACCTTGAATTGGACCCGGAAACTTATCGGCAGCCAGTGCAGAGAGCGAAGCACCGGTGTAATATGCTCACATTGGCCCGTCCCAGTCAAGTGATGGACTGCCGCATTCTGCACCAGCTGCAGCTTCCAAACCAGCACCAAGGGTAGCCCCTCGTAGAGTGCAATGTTCTCGAGGTAATAAAAGCATGGATGACTGTGGCCCGGTCCAAGTCCGAGACATATGGCCTAAGCCGATGCACCAGATGTAATTGGTAGGGGTGGGACCCCGGGGCAATTACCGGATACTGGATTTACCGGTTTCCGGTTCTCAAAGAACCGGATTCTTGGATTAAATCTGGTATCCGGTACCGGTTTTATTTCATTGATTTCAATGGGGCACTGTGTCCCCATTGAAATCAATGGAATACAATTCCAGAATTCCTCCCCCCTCCCCCTCCCAGGCTGC
>QEPC01001840.1:1614951-1627451 GCA_003113815.1 Sphenodon punctatus
TGGGGGTGGGTGGAAATGGGTGTGCGCCTGTGGGAACGGCCATACACCCACCTCCACCCACTGTGGGTGCATACGCAGTCCCCCACCCACTGAGGCCCACTTGAAAAGGGTCTAAGTGTTCATTTGTGGGTGTCCCCTGTGTAAAAAGGACCTTACAGTTTCTTATGTTCTTCTTTTCCATTAGTATGTTGGATTACTCCTTATAGCAGCGAGAAGAGGCTTGTCATTCATGATCATCATGTGAAAGTGAGCACATCCCAGATCAAAATCCAGACTCACAAGCAGTTCACTCTTTATCAGTTCTACAGAACAACTACTACGGTTCTCATTCCACTTGTTTTGCAGATGGGAAAATATGTGTTTGACATATCCAGTACATGTCAGTACAAATGAGAGCACAGACAGTATGTTTGGAAGGGTGTCCTTGGCTTGAAATCTGGTTCTCCATTTAAGAGGAGTGTTCTTCAGTTTCCTAGTTTTTCCTAGTTTGTCAAGAATAGCTCTGAATGTTGAAAACTCATCATACAATTGATCCATATCCAACTGTAACCTGCTCACAAGATGAAGCCTTTCAACAACATTCTGTACATCTGAATAAGATATCTGTCCAGTAAATGTCCAAAAGCTGCCATCTCGCTTCAGTAGATTTCCAGCCGGGCAAAGGTGGGCACCACTGGCTTAAGGTGTTGGCTAGTGTTTATGAATTCCAATTACTGTGAGAACAGGTGGGATACCCTGTCAGCTAGGACTCTTTGTCCCACGTCCTTGGGGACTCTGAGTGATTAAGCACCTTGAACAGGACTCACAATGCTAGACATGAAACAGGCAGTTGATTTGTTATTCAGAGGTAATACTTGCATTTTGAGTACCACGTCTGGTACGTGACAGGGTACTTGATTACCAATCAGGTAATGGCTACGTGAAAAATTGGTAATGTCAAATACCAATTTTTCAGTTTTCTGATTATCAATTGGTATATCATGATGGAAAACCAAAAAATCAGGATGGAAAAAAATAAATAAATCAGGACCAGAAGTCAAAAATCAGAACTGGAAGTCGACTTTCTGGAACAGATAACCACAAAAACTGTATTGAAAGTAGGGCTGAAATGAGAATCAGCTTTGATTCTCACAAGATATCTAACACGTTTTTGGTTGGGAATGTGATCTCACCAAGATCATGACCCCAGTACGAAATCTCATGACATCTCGCAAAAAAATAAAAAATAAAATTTAAAAATCATTGTGCATTTGCAAATGGCTGCCATCGCCATTTTGGAAAAGGGAAGTTCATGTGTAGAAGGTCCCAGTGGCCATTTTGTGAATGTGTACTGATTTTTTATATTTATTTTTTCCCCAAGATATGAAGCTGCCGCCTCACTTCATGCTTGCCCCCACAGAGAAGCCGAGTGAGGGGAGCAGTTGGGAGCAGTAACTGGAGCAGCCCCAGAGGCAGACAAATGAGGCAGCAAGGGTTTGGTTTGGGGGAGGACTGTTTGTGAGATTCTTGCTTTTCTCAGTGAGAATCCAGGCAATTCTTGGCCCATTCTCATTTGCAATATTAAGCCGAGAACCCTGATTCTCATTGAAAAAATCGAGAAAGTGAGAACTGAATTACAGCCATAACTGGAAGAAAAAAAAAAGGTATAGAAGTAAAAAAAAATTTTTTTAAAAAAATTAAACTCGTTACTGGAAGCCAACAATCCAGGACTGGAAGTCGACAGTCTGGAAATGGGGTAACCAGAATAGGTCACAATCGATCACTACCTGATGTTGTTAGGTCAATTCAGGTACTGCAAACTCAATGGGTATACCAGTTTTTATGGGTACTCATTTCAGACCAGCTGCCCTTTTCCAAAATGGTGGCAACACTGACAGCACCATTTTGGGAAAGTGCTGTGCATGCGCAGAACAGCCTGGTGGCCATTTTGCACATGTGCAGTTGCATTTTTTCTTTTTAAGTGAGATTCTCCAAGATTCTCACACCGTTAGAGAAAGCTTCTTGAGATCTTATTAAGGGTTCTCAATTCTCACAAGAATCAGACTGATTCCTGTTTCGATCCTAGTATGGCCTGTCTAGGATCCATCACTACTAGACCAGATTGGAAACCATTTCTCTTCCATACTCAGGTAAGGTTTCTGGAAAACACTAATGGGATTTGGAGCCCAAATATTGATGAATCTGAAAGGAAATTAGAGGCCTAATTTCTGGAGGCTTCCTATGCAAGTCTCGGTCCTTGTTTGTCCATCCTGGCTAGCTACGCTCCTAATCCTGCCCTGGTTACCCCAGTGGCAGGATGGGCTTCTGGACCTTGAGTGCAGAATGGTTCACTTACTCATCAGTAAAGATAGGCCCTTTTTACACAAGATGCTTCCATGCATGGACACCCACCATCCACATTGGGGAACATCTTGTGTAAATGTGGAGGCCACTCATCCCACCATGCACGGAGCAACTGGCAAAAATGCAGGTTGCTCTGTGTGTGGGGGATGCATGGGGGATGGGTGTCTGCCCATCTGTACCCGCACTCCCGCACCACTCCCACAGTGGCGCGCACTTGGACTGCCCCCTGCTCCAGCGGTGGTCCATGTAAAAAGGGATATAGAAAGGCATGTGGGCTCTGGGACAGCTGTCCTGGCCAATCTGCTCATTTACAGCCTGAGAAACAAAGATGTGAAGTTGGCCCTGAGAATTACTCTTGGAAAACGTACACTTTTCAAGAGTAGAGCCGGTTGAAATTTTATGATTTTTCTTTCTTTCTCTCAGAAGCAGTACTTTTCAGAGAGAAAAATCTGGTGAAATTTTAATCTTTATTTTAAATTTTAAAAACAAACGATTTCCCCCTTCAAGTGTCAGGTATGCACTGGGAAACAGGTCCAGAGAGTCTGTATGGAAGTGTGGGATTGGGACCAACACAGAGAGCAAGGAGACAGTCACACAGACAAGTTGGTGTGCTGGAATCGCTTGGCAGGCAAAGACCAGACAGGCAAGCAAACAGTTTGGGCCTGAGTACAGGCACCAATTCTGGGCCTGAACCAGCCTTGCTCATATGAAGGGTACAGGATGTGGAGGCAAGGACGTACTACTGTAGCCTCATGGGACAATTTTCTATGCCCTTCATTTCTCAAGGCGATTCCTCTTGTGGGGAAAATGGGTGTCCCACAATGTGATTTCCCTTGGAGATCCTGCAACACGGTTTCTCAAAATGCTACCTGAAAATAGGTTCTATTTTGCTCTTTGTAATGCCACATTGAGGAGTCCACAAAAGAGCGTATCAAGAAAAGACACTTTATTTACAACCTCAGGTCAAGGTGATGGCATGTAGAGTAGAACCAGCAATGGAGGGAGAGGTCATGTCTGTCTCAATGCAGACTCAGGGCACATTCACATGAAATCACATGAGATTCTTTTCCCAGATGTACTCTTTGGTATGGAAGTTTGCATTCCTGCATTTTGATTGTTCCCTCCCCTACTTCAGAAGTTCCCTCCGATTTCAAGTCACCCTCTGCCTGTTCAAGCCCTTCCTAGCAGCTGGCTCATAAAATTAGTGGACATCTGCATTTACAAACCATGTTTTTTCCAATTTAAATAAAAAACAAGTATTTGTCAGATACGCCTCTTATCTGATCCAAAAATGGCAAATCAGAAGGTGTTTTATTATTATTAACAAACATTTATTTAGCGCCAGCAGTGTATCTGGCACTTTACAAAGTAATAAAATAGACACGGTCCCTGCCCCTAGGGCTTACAATCTGAGAGATAGGAGCTGGGGGAGAGACTTAGGAAGGGGAACAGAGGGAGAGACAAGGGGTCTAACATTCATGAAGATGCGAGGTCTCAAGTGCACGTACTTGGCTTGGTTACGATCCTGCAACACGGATATTGTTTTTAGACAAGCGCCTCCCCACTCATTATCCACCCATCATGTAGGTTGCAGGGCTACTTTGGCCCGTTTTACATGAGATTCTTCCACACATGGACACCCATCATCCATGCGAGGGAGCATCCCATGTAAATGTTGAGGTGCATGGATGTGCACTCCCATGACTCACACATCCCCACCCACCCCACATGCATGTAGCCACAGGTGAAAACGCAGGTTGCTCCATTAGTGGGGATGCATGGGGGGGGGTGTTTCACTCATCTGCACCTGCTCCCTGGCAGCGCCCCTGCAGTGGCGCACACACAGACCGCCCCCCCCAATGGCTGTCTGTGTAAAAGAGCCATTGGTGCCCTAGGAAGCCTTGCAACATGCTTAATGGGTGGGTGATTGGTGAGTAATGAGTGGGCCTAAAAACACCTGGAGAATTGCATATCCGATGGGTATACGTATTTTGGAGGGTGCTCATTTCAGGTGTAGTAGCTGTTTGGTACCTAATTTACCCTTTCTTCTCTACACTTGGAGATGCTGAAGCTTAAGTGCTATTTTATGCTTAGTGCACCCTAGTGAAGATGTTATGGTAGATGCTTGGTACCAAATTCACAATTTCCTCTCTACACCTGGAGATGCTGTAGTTTAAGTGCTATGGTGAAGAAGATGGTTTGCCGGATGAACTATTCCTAGATAATATGGAGTGGTGGATACATATTATTCGTAAATTATTTGATTATATAAATTTTAGAGGTGCTATCCCAGTTGTTTGAAATACCACTGTAGTGGTCCTTATTTTCAAAAAAGGTGATAGGCTTTCACTGGCTAATTACAGACCAATCCGTTTAATTAGCATTGTGGCCAAATTGTATGCACAACTTTTGTTGGGAAAATTAGAACACTAGGCCACTAATATGCGAGTTTTTTATGAAGAGCAAGCTGGTTTTCGACCAGGCTATTTCACTATAGATCAATGTTTTGTGCTTTTCCAGCTTATAGAAAAATATGTGTGTACCAAGAAGGGGAAACCGTTTGCAGTTTTTGTAGACCTCAGAGCTGCTTTCGACTTCATTGACAGATCTATACTCTGGAGAAAGCTGCATGCAACGAATCTTGATAAGTGATTAATATACTTGATTAAGATGTTATACTCTGATACATCCTTGAAAGTAAGGTTATCTCAAGCTGGGCATTTGACAAATGCCATAACAGCAACCAATGGGGTCAAACAAAGTTGTATCCTGGCCTCTTTTCTTTTTATTTTCTTAATTAATGATTTGGTTTTTCACTTACGAGATAGAGGATTCCACCTGATTGCAACTAAGGGAAGAAAAATTTCCGTATTATTATACACTGATGATATGGTCCTTTTATCCACCTCAGAAATTGGTCTAAGACACTTAATTGTATCTTTAAACCAATATTGCAAGGAAAATCATTTGGAAGTTAAGCAAGAAAAATCTAAAGTTATGGTTTTGGGGAAGAAATACCATACTAATGAATGGTTGTTAGATGGAAAACCCTTAGAGCAGGTCAAGAAATATAAATATCTGGGTCTGTTGTTTTCTAGTAACGGTTTATGGACCAAACATATGGATACAGCTAAAATAAAAATGACTCTAACAGCAGGAGGAACAATTAGGTTCTGGAGAACATCTGGTGGGAAGTTATTTCCCCCAGCCTTGAAGCTATTAGACCACAAACACACCCCTCAGATATTGTATGGGGTGAAAATTTGGGGCTTCGGGCAGTGGGAAATGACAGAACTGTTTCAAAATAAGCTCCTTTGTACAGTTTTACGTGTTCCATTATGTACACCAATCTGTATGTTAAGAGTGGAAACAGGGATGTTACCTGTCGAGATGCGAACCCATTTTGGTTTTTTCCTTTATTGGTTGCGTCTTATAAATATGCAAGAAAATAGACTCCCAAACCTTTGCTGGCATGAAAAACTCAATGAGGGTTTTGTATTTCCTTGGTATCAGGGTTTATCTACTGTATGTTTATCGGTTGGATAAAGCTGCCCTTCTTGAGAGGCTTTACTACAAGCAGGGCCAGATATTTGATGTCAACACGGTTGCGAGATATGCATATACAGAATAACTTAGCTGTCATAACTAAGAATAAAATAGCTCCTTTCTAAGGCAGATTTAAGTCTTCACATAATTTGGAGCATTACTTGACAGCACTGACAAATTTCCCCATACATAGGACATCGACATTAGTGAGATTTCAGTTGATGCCATCTGCTGTAGTTGATGGGAGGTTAAACCAGGTTCCTTATGATCAAAGGCATTGTCCTTGTGGTCAGTTCAAAGTGGAGGACCTGGTTCACTATCTTTTTGAGTGTACACTAAAAGATGATGTAAGAAGGAAATATTTAGATCCTATTCTGCAAGGAAAGGCCCATTGGGACATAAATATGAAAATAGCTTATATTCTTGCTAACCCTAATAAAGATATTGGAAGGACGATGGCAAACATGCCTTTTGTGCTGGTCTGCCAGAGGAAAAACAAATTATGTTGATACATTGTATTGAGTGAACTGATTAGTCTTTAGATAGATACTTTATTCAGCATGGCCAATGGCCATTGCTTGGTCACACTAATACAAAACAATACACATTTTTGCGCCCCCACCTATGTAGGGGATCCAGTTAACCAAAAATAATCATTGGTCTTCCACAACAAAGTCACCACAGTTAATCATAAAATATCATATAACATAAATTGAAAATACTAAAAGAAATGGTACTAGAAACACTAGCTTATATTCCAAATATAGGTGAATAACCAGTCACATCTAGTTAACATCACTCACCCTCTTAAAAACCAAAAAGTTTCTATGCAGGTGGAAGGCTCTCAGCAAAAAACTAGCCACCCTCGTCCAGACCAACTCCCTCTTTGATCCCAATAATCAGCTGGTCAAAAAGACTTCTGACCTTCCCAGTAACTCCTCCAGGAGAGGACGCAAAAATTCCTCCCTAGGGTTATCATAGAGATGGCAACTCACTAGAATATGTCCCACCGTTTCCACAGATTCATTATCAAACGGACAAAGTCTCTCCTGGTAGGGAATTCCCTTCATTCTCCCCTCAGTAACTCTTGAGGTCAGTACGTTTGCCCGCGCCTGAAATAAAAGCCGCTTACCTCCGAACGATAACTTCCTGGTGGACAGATATGTCGCCACCTGGCCCATCTCCGGGATCCACTGGAGGTAGGCTGCTACATGGGGGGATGTTCTTATTATTCCTTATGATCAAAGGCATTGTCAATGGGTATTTTCAGACGTTACGAGATCACAGTGAACCACAGTGAACCACGATCAATGCCGTGGCGGGGCCAAAGCACCCTGAACGTCTATTTCGCGGGTGCCAAATGTTCACCACAGTCAATCCCCACCAGGGGTCAAAAATAACCATGCTTCTGGAGCTCCAGCCCGGACCATCTCCAAAAGCGTGGTCAAAGCGATTCCCAACGGGAAACAAAAAAAAGTAACGACTGAACGGCAACAACTGGCCTGAATCAAGCAATATGATTCCCAACCGGGGACAAAGCACGCAGCGTCACTGCCAGGCAACGAGCAACAACACAGGCCAGGGAGGGAGATTTAAAGGACACACAGCAGCAGGGGGACGTGGCGGGATGAAGCGAGGCAGAAGGGAGAGGAAAGCGGAGGGCGAGAGAGCAAGGCAGGAGGAGGAGGAGGAGGACAGGCAGAGGAGGCGGTGGTCGTGCTGCACTTGAAAGTGGTGGAGGGAATGCAGCAGCAGCAGCAGCTGGGATGAGCTGCACCAGTGGCCTCCGGGTGCTTTGACCACAGCCCAAGATCAGCATAACATCTGTTGCACTGCCCCGGGCCATGGTCTGTTGGTCCAATTCCCTGCCGTGGTCCCGCTCCCGTCACGTCTGTCTGGGACCTCTCTTGGCCACGGGGGTGGGGTGGGGGTGGGGTGGGGTGGGATGGGGGTGGTTAGCCAATTCACCACCGATGGGAATCCACTGTGGTGAATCGGGTGCCCGTAACGTCTGAAATCACCCTTTGTGGTCAGTTCAAAGTGGAGGACCTGGCTCAGTATCTTTTTGAGTGTACACTAACAGATTATGTAAGAGGGAAATATTTAGATCCTACTCCGCAAGGAAAGGCCCATTGGGACATAAAATGAAAATAGCTTATATTCTTGCTAATGAAGATATTGGAAGGAAGATGGCAAAAATGGCGTTTGTGCTGGCCTGCCGGAGGAAAAACAAATGATGTTGATATATTGTATTGAGTGAACTGATTAGTCTGAAACAGAATCTTCTTTATGGTTGATCTTAGGTTTTATTCTTTTTAGACTTATTGTTGTTAATATGATTTTATTTTCTGTGATGGTTTATGACCCAAAACTAATTTGTTCAATTTATGATAAACCATTATCAGGGCCAAGCTTTGTCAAAGCAACCTCCGAAAAGAGCAAGGTAGTATTTGATAGAAGGAGGCTAAGGCTCCAATTCTACTAAGACTAGTCCTCTGTAAATGTCTATGACCTAAAATGACCCAAAACTAATCTGTTTATTTTATTATAAAGTATTATCAGGGGCCAAGCACTGCCAAAGCAATCACCAAAAAGAGCAAGGCAATAATTCACAGAAGGAGGTTAAGGCTCTGCTCTCATAAAGCTAGACCTTTGTGAATGTCTATGACTCAAAATTAAGTTGTTTATCTTATGATAAAATACAACCAGGGACCAGGTTCTGCCAAAGTAATCCCCGAAAACAGCTAGGCAATATTTAACAGAAGGAGGCCAAGATTTCAATTTTGTTATCTCTGATCCTTTGTAAATATAATAGTAAGGTGTTTGTTTATTACACACAACACAGTTAAAATGCTTATTTGTATTAATGAACTATAGAATTACTCTGTATGTAGTATTGGCACTCATGCTCATATATGGCGATATGTTTTACTGTTTTTGGCCTATGGCTGTAATAAATTACTTACTTACTAAGTGCTATGGGGTATTTTCTCCAGCTTTTGCCAGAGAGGAAATTGGAGCTCACTTGCTGCATCAGACTGGGCTATGGTTTCTCAGCTGGAACAGTTTGGAAAATTATCTCAAAATCAGGGGTGGGGGGGAATAATCTTCTCACTCACTCCTACTCCTCCATTTCACCCGTCAGTGCTTAATCTCACCTCTCTTGGATAATTATTTGTAGCCTCCATAGAACAACTATGGGTGATTTCAGACGTTACGAGATCACAGTCAACCACGGTCAATTCCCGGTGGTGGCTGTGATCACGGAACGTCTGTTGGGGGGAACGGATGTTCCCCCCCAGATGTTACCATGGCGTGGAATTACCTTCACTACGCGAGCGGCTGAAGCGGCAGGACCGGAGGCCGTCACATGTTGAATGTGATTCCTCGCCGGGGTGAATCCCGCCCTCACGTCTGGTTGAGCGCCACGGCCCGGGATCACCGGTGGGATCCCGGGCCGTGGCGAATCCGGCCAGACGCAGTGGCCTCATTGGCCCCGCCACCCGCCCATCTCCCCATAGGGGGGGCAGAAGGGTGCGTGGAGGGGGCGGGGCCGTGCGGCCACACATTGCGCCGCGCAGCCCTGCCCCCTCCCAGATTCCCCACCGGGATCCCCCAAGCACGTTTGATACAGCGTGACGGGGTCATCCCGGTGGGGGATGGATAGGTTGTTTTCGGTACGGGGCCAACTGGCCCCGTAACATCTGAAAACACCCTGTATCACAAAGGAAGATAGAAACAAGATCATCCATCAAATATGTGACAGAGGCATCAACATTATTTAGGCAGAACAAATTCTTGCTTTACCAAACTCAATATGGCCTCAGTGTTTCCATGCACAGCTGGAAGTTTGTTGACTTGAGTCATGACTCAAGTCAATGAAACTACATGAAGGTAGGGGGATCCATTGGTGGGGGAGGTGTCAACAGTGCCCTTGTCGTGGATGGATCATTATCTCCTCCAGGAGGAAATCCTGGCACATATCGGCCCCGGGGAGGTTGTGGAACCAGTTAGGTTTGTTCGCCCCCAAAGGCTTATGGAACCTAGAAGTTTCCAGAGAGCTCTAGGGGATGTTCCCTCTGACCTCGATCACCACTCACTCGATGACCTTGTGTACAGGTGGAATATCAGGCTGACGGAGGCTATCGACTGTGTGGCTCCCAGGTGTCAGCTCCCGAATTGCCAACAATGCAGATCTCCATGGTATACCGGGGAGCTGCAGCGGATGAAGTGGGAAGGGCGGAGGTTAGAGCGATTGTGGCATCATTCACGTACTGAAGTTCACTGGTTGCGGCATAGAGTCTGGTTACGTACATATGCCATTGCGGTGCGGACAGCAAAGAAGGTTTTCTTTGCTGCCGGCATTGCATCAGCTACGTCCTGCCTGGCTGAGCTGTTGCGGGTGGTGAGGGGGATGGTCAGTCCAGCTGTCACGGAGGAACATAGCATCACACACGTGTGATACTGGCCTACATGTAGACTACAAGCCTAGTAAATATGTAAAGCAAAACATGCAACATGTATGTAATGTTACAATTGAGAACTGCAAAACCCAAATCAGGACTGTGACACGTGACCAAGCTCCAGGAAATGGAAAGACAGTTTCTTGATTTGCCCCAGATGGATGGCCAGAGACATTAAAAATGCTAACCCAGGTAGCCATTGCCTACGTGACAGACCTCGGATTTCTACAAGGCGGGAAGAGAGACAAAGAGACCAGGAAAGATACTTAAGGAGGTCATTAAGCCACCTTGAAGAGCTCTCTCGCTTAACCATTTGGAGCAGCTGCATCTGCATCCTAAAAGCTGCCAGCCAGCAAGGCTGGAAGCTATGAACTGAGAGACAGGGCTTTGCTTACTAGCAACTCTAAGACTGAAGACCCAGTCGCTTACATCCAGGACTGAGAAAAACGTATGGACCTTTGTAGGGTAAGATTATTATTTAGGAACTCAACCAGTATAGGTTAGGAATGTGTTATATTTACCTTTGATTTCTAGTAACCACTTTGTATCAATTATCTTGCTTATGTAATAAATAAACTGACTTCTTATCTTTATGAAGAAGTGTCTATGTCTACAGACAAGTGAGCAACAAGAGTTACTCAAGCTCTTGTGAACCCAGAGATTAAAGAGTCTGTAAACGGGAAGGATCGGGCCCTTGGGTGACAAAGGAGTTGTTCCTGCAGCAGGCTTGAATCGGCCAGAGAGGAAAACCTATTCAAGTGGGCTGTACGCGAGGGAAACTGAGTCACTCAAACCTGGTAAAGTGGGGGTGCGGCCCTCCAACCCGTGACACCGGCCTCCCTCCACCTGGACGTAGAACTATCATATATTCACTGTAATTTGTTTGTGGACTTTTTTGTGGATAAAATTGCTCAAATTCACCACAGTTTTGATGCAACTTTTTTTGCAGAGAATGGCTCAGAGTCAGTAGAAGTCCCTTCTTGCCCTGTTTTATGGGATGAGTTTTGGGTGGTGTCGCCCTCAGATGCGGGGGATGCTATTGGGACTGTTCTAGCCACCTATTGTGAATGAGACCCATGCCCACCTGGCTGGTTAAGGCTAGCTGGAAGACACTGCAGCCGCTGCTTGCGGAGATAGTCAACGCCTCCCTTGGGGAGGGCAGGGTGTCGGACTGTCTCAAGGAGGCGGTGGTGCTGATCGCCTGCTCAAGAAACTATCTTTGGACGTTGACGCCCTTGCCAGTTATTGCCCAGTCTCTAACCTTCCCTTTTTAGGAAAGGTTATTGAATGGGTGGTGGCTCGGCAGCTTCAGGGGCATTTGGACTGGGTTACCTTTCTCAATCCCTCGCAGTCGGGCTTTCATCCGGGTTATGGCACAGAGACTGTGCTTGTGGCCTTGGCCGATGACCACTCCTGTGAGTCAGACCTGGGTCGTTCGAACCTATTGATTCTCTTAGATCTCTCAGCTACATTTGATACCGTTGATCATGAGATGTTGGTGACTCAACTGTGGCACCAGGCAGGGATTGGTGGAACTTTTCATGAATGGTTCCACTCTTTTCTGGCTGGGACAACCCAGCGTGTGGTGCTTTGTGAGATTTCATCTTCCCCCCAAGGCCAGGGCCGGCCCCAGGGTTTGTGAGGCCATGTGCGAAGTCTTGGTGTAGGGCCTAATGTGCATTATTAGGCCTGACCTAATTATGCAAATGTATAAATGTACATAAATCTTACTCCCTCCACCCCTCCGAGCAACCATGGAGAAGCATGGCCTCCTAATGCTTCCCCCCCTCCCCAGCCGAGTGTCTACCACCACTCCCCAGGAGTGGTTCCACTGCAGGGGCAGCCAAGCGGGCAGTGAGGCAGGCACAGAGAGACTGACTGCGTCCCCTGCCTTACTGGAGGAGAGGGTGAGCTTAGCCAGTCTGGCCTCCAGGGCCTGTTGCTTCTTGATGCTGGTTCCACCTGTGCCTTGTGTGCGCATGCGGTGTGACCAGTCCAGAGGTGCTGCTATCACACACACAAGACACCCAAAATTCAGCTAGCTTATTAAACGCATTATGCCATGAAAAGAGACATATAACCCGTTCAGTTGTGCCCCCATAATCAGTTCATGCTGCCCCCACCCCATAACCAGTTCATTTGTGCCCC
>QEPC01001840.1:1630790-1641983 GCA_003113815.1 Sphenodon punctatus
AAACAAAAAAAATATCAAGCAAAACGTAGTGATAAACATAACAGGAACACAGCAATAAAGAACATATGTGTACATTTATTACAAAAAAGGATAATGGAAAATGTAAAGTGCAGCTCTAAGAAAATTACTTTAGCTGCTTTAGCACAAAATTAGCTGTTAAATAAAACCCCCGTTTTGAACAATTAGAATAAAAATTCAAGCACTTAAAAAGCCCTAGACAATGAAATTGTCCGATGAATCATGCTGCCGGGTGTCACGATAACTTGTATTCAGGCCACGGTGGCCCGATGGTGGAAACATGATGCAATGATCAGATTAATCGCAAAGATGCTGCGGCAGATGGAAAGGGGAGGTGGTGCCGCTTCTTACTGGGAATCCACAAAAGTTTTGCTCCCACCAATCAGTTCCGATGATGTGGCAACATTTGCGGCAAACCGCCGCCGCAGCCGTCGGAAACAACCTCTGCCGACCCACGCTGCGATGTGCGGAATAGGGGTTTCCGTCGGTAACAGCTGCCGCAGCGGCATGCCGCTACAGCCCTACCCCCTGGTCTAACCCTAAGAATAGAGTGGGAATATAGAGCCTGAATCAAAAAGATCAGCCACCGATCCATATTAGTGGCATGCAATCTGCTCCACAATATGTCCCTATTGACCAAATCAAACGCCGAGCAGAGATCCAAAAATGTCATTACTAGTCTACCGGATCTAATTTTGACGTACTTCTCTAGCATACGCCACTGCGTAAAAGCTTGGTCCACGGTCGAGCGTTCCACGTGAAAACCTGCCTGCTCCTCAGGGAAGAAACTGGCGCTCTCAGCCCATGCCTCCAGCCTAATAAGCAGGAAGCGGGCAAAAACTTTAGCCACCACACACAGGAGGCTTATGGGCCGGTAATTCTTTGGCAAGTTCCTGTCCCCCCCCCCCCTTGTAAATCGGTATCACGATACTGATGTTCCAACCAGCCGGTATCGTGCCGCTGGAACAGATTACAATAAACACCATGGCGAGGATAGGAGCCCACCAATCCATATTATGCTTAAAAAGGTCCACGGGTATCCCATCTATGCCAGGAGCCCACCGAGATTTAAATTTGCCAAGCAACATGCACCCTTCCTCAGGTTCCACCGGAGGCCACGCCGGGGCATCCCTACAAAAATTGGAGTTTAGAACAGTGGTGTCAGGCATCCTCGAGAAGATCCCACTGAAGTGGGCATGCCAAGCATCCCACTCCAGGGTACCCTGTACCCAAGGAGCTTTAAATCCACCCTTCACCAGCGCCCAAAAGAGAGCCTGATCTTTAGTTTGCACTGCTTGGATAAGAGCCTCCCAGGTCTTGGCCTGGAAGGCCTTTTTCTTTTCCCCAAGTAATTTCTTATACTACCCCTTGGCCTTAATATACTGTGCAACCCTAACTGTACTGGAATCGTTTTTAAGAGCCCTGGCACACCTCCGAAGGGCACGTCTGCCATTTATACACTCCTCATCGAACCATTTAGGCACAAATGGCAAAGAGGCCACTCCCAGACCCACCAGAGTTTTAGGGACCAAATACTTCCCACAACAATTCAAAAGTTCTGCAAATAGCGAGTAGCAGACAGAGGGAGGTTGTAGCTGGGAAGCCATTAGGACAGAGTGTAGCTGTTTAAAAGTGTCCTGCACTTAAAGCCCTAAACATCTCCCAGACATATTATCTGACCATTTTAAGCGTGGAGCTACACTAAGAACCCCGCCCTCCCAGGTAGTAGATGAGATAGCTGTTTCTAGACCCACCCCGGGGCTGATATCTAACAGAAGTACAATTGGGAAGTGGTCACTAAACCCTTCCCTCAGGACTACAAAGTCCCGGCATTGCTCGTAATAAGCCTCCTGTATGCAAAAATAGTCAATAACACTGGATCCCACTTGGGAGAGGTACTTATAATGTCCCTCCTCATCCGAGTGGGACCTCCCATTTACCACCTTCCAGCTGCCACCATACAAAAAATGTAGAAATTTCACTCCACTATAATTGAGCTCCAAATCCATCAATCTGCACGGGGGATCAAAGAACACGTCAGCCTCTATACCCAACATGGCTGCTTGCTTGTCAATATCCCTTCCGATACGAGAATTAAAATCTCCAGCCAAAACAATTGAACACCCTGGGAACTCTTCTTCCATGACAACTACAAAAACCTCCACTTCTTGCCAGAAATCCTTGGCCCTAGGCCAACTGGAAGGAAGATGTATATTGAGAATGATAATCATTCCCCCAGTACCCACCCTTAAAAGCAAGGTCAAGATATTCAAAGGGGAAGATGACAACAAACTCCCCTGGGCTTTCAGGGCGGAATTACATAAAGTCATTAGGCCACCGGAAGCTCGTCCAAACTTGGATTCTTTAGTGGCCGGTTGGCACCAAGTCTGATAGCCGGGGAGGGAAACCAAAGATGAATCCAACAGCCAGGTTTCCTGGAGGCATATAACGTCGCACTTATTCAGGATGGCTTGAACCTCATGGTTCAACAACCAACCTCATCCAGCTATATTCCACGAGAGAAGTTTTAACGTGGGCTCTCCAAGTAGCTGCCTGGGGGATTCCTCAAGTCAATCCACGTCCCTCCCTGTTATAACAGTTCCATCACTACAATCACTAGCTAAGGGAGAGACGACTAGAGAGGATGACAGGTGAACAGGGCTATGTACCTGTTTAGAGTGCACCATCCCACCATTACCCCCACCTAATGAGGGCAAAGGCCTCCCACTCCTTCTGGATCCAGCTTCCAGGGCCAAACTTGACAGGACCATATCCCTCAATGGTAAGCCCGTAAGTTGCCCAACAAACCTTCCATCATGAACTAATCCCCCCAGCTCCTGTCCCTCCCCCTGTGCACCGGGAACCAGCCCACCCTCCGTAAGGCCATTAACACCCCCAGGAACACCCGGTAATTCACACTGAAACGACCCAGGTTCCAACTCGCATCCAGTAGCCAGAGGCACCTGGATATCCATACAGCTCTCTCTGGAATTCTGATCACTATCTTTCCTCAGCAAAATATCCTGTAAGTTAAAGACCCTATCAATTAATTGGTCACACTCCCTAGGATCCAAGCTACCCAAAAGAGCCTCTGCTTGCGCCACGTCCGGCTCCTCCTCCATAGCTCCAAACCAAGCCTCGGCCAGCTGTACTCCCGCACAACGGCCCCTAGAATGTAATGCTGGCTGAGACCTTTCTGACCCCACGTCCCCCCCCATAGGCCAAACCCTCCATAGGCTCAGCCACTGCAATGGCGGGGTCCACGACACTTGTGGACACCCCAGGGGTTCTGCTAATGGGCTCACCATTGCCATTAACCACCTGCCCATCTATAACCGTCTCCAAGGGAGGGAGGATCATTAGGTCCATGGGAAAACACCCAGTCTATTGAAATGCCCCATTGTTTCAGGGTCCGGTGGGCTTTAAATATTTCAAGCACCCAGGAAGAGTCATTAAAATAGATCTTAAGAATGCAGATATTTCCAATAGTCTGGATGGGAAGAAAGCTGACAATTTCCTCCACCCCCAATTTAATTCCCAGAAGAAAGGAGAAATTTTGCACTATCACCGACTTACTATCCCACCTTGGAATGACCCCATTCCACAGTGGCCTAATCCAGAGATGCACTGCTGTCTCATGCACTGTCATGGGATATACTATACATGGATGCCTACCCACCAGCATCCGCGTGTGAACACTAGTCAGAATTTGCTCACCCTGGCCCTCAGGGGGGATTCCCTGGGGGGATTGGGCACTAGTCTTGTGGATATTGCCCAGCCCCTCATAATTAATAGATCTTGTGAGAGTCCCCATATGGCTTGAAACCAACTGCTCACTTGCCTGGGATCCACCCAGCCAGCCTCTAACTTCTAATAGCTGTTGCTGAAACTGCAACAAAAGTTTTCCCCATTGGCCAACATTGCCTTGCCAAAGAGTAATAAACCCCAGTAATTGGTCACAGCAGTGTTTTAGCATAACCTCCAGCCCCTGCTGCCCCTGTTCCAAGAAAGGGCTAGCCTCTGGAATATCAGTTTTAGCAGGCCTATCGGGAGACGTACTGGGGCACAGATGACTAGTCCCCGGCACCTCAGACTCCCCTAGCCCTGCAAATCGATTTGCTAGGGGCAATAAGTACGTGGGTGCAGCTGGGCCATTATGTCGCGCATAGTCCAAAATACTTGCCTGCTTGAGACGTGGTTGATTCTGCACGGCCAATGGTGAGCAGGACGGTCTACTCCTTTTCTTCTCCATCCTGTGTCGGGGGGCTATACTCTTGTAGGGCTGCCAGCTCCGCCCCCTCCAAGATGCTCCGTTCGCCTATCAGGTGAGTCTCTTGCTGCTCTGCAGCTCCACCCGTCCTGTAGCACCACGTAACAGCGCCGGCGACTGACAAGCCCCTTTAGTTCCCTTGTAGGGCTGCCATATCCGCCCCCTCCAAGATGCTCCGTTCGCCTATCAGGTGAGTCTCTTGCCGCTCTGCAGCTCCACCCGTCCTCTAGCACCATGCAACCAAGCTTTATTAAGTTTTAACAATCAGTTAACAATCAGTTATGCATTTATATTTAATCTTCTAAGGGTATTTTCAGACGTTACGAGATCACGCTCAACCACAGTCAATACCCTGTGGTGGGGAATGGGCCCATAATGTCTGTTGGGGAACCGGAAGTTCCCCCCAAGATGTTTACCACATTCAATCTCGGCGGGGAATCACATTCACCACGCGATTGGCTGAACCGGTGGGACCGGCGCTGATCGCGTGGTGAATGCGATTCCCCGCCACGGTGAAGGGGCCCGTTTTGTCTGGATGGCAACTACGGCCTGGAATCCCCGGAGGGATTCTGGGCCGTGGTCAATTCGGGCGGGCGCTGCGGCCGCATTGGCCGTGGCACCCGCCCGTCTTCCCAGAGGGTGAGCGGTGGGGGAGCATGGGGGGCGGGGCTGTGCAGCTGCACGTTGCGCCGTATGGCCCCGCCCCCTCCCCAATTCCCCGCCGGGATTAGCTGGCACATCTGTTGGACGTAACAGGCTGATTCCGGCGGGGAATCAGAAGGGTGATTCTGGGACGGGGCGAATGCCACCCCGTCTCGTCTGAAATCATCCTAAGATTCCACATTCACTCCCATGCTTAAGATTCCACATTCACTTCACATACATACTGTCACGGGTTGGAGGTCCGCACCCTCACTTTACGGGGTTTGAATGACTCAGTTTCCCCTGCGCACAGCCCTCTTGAATTAGTTTATCTCTCTGGCTAATTCAAGTCTGCCACAAGGAAACTACTTTGTCACTCAAGGGCCCTATCCTTCCAGTTTACAGACTCTTTACTCTCTGGGTTCACAAGAGCTTGAGGGCTCTTGTTGCTCACTTGTGTTCCAATGTTAGACACAGACACTTCTTCATAAAGATAAGAAGTAAGTTTATTGATTACATAAGCAAGATAGTTGATACAGAGTGGTTACTAGAAATCAAAGGTAANACATGAGCAAGATAGTTGATACAGAGTGGTTACTAGAAATCAAAGGTAAATAGAACGCATTCCTGATCTATACTGGTTGAGTTCCTAAATCAGCATCTTACCCTACAAAGGTCCACAAGTTTCTCTCAGTCCTTTGGTATAAATGACTGGGCACTGGTTTCTTAGTTGGTAGAGAGCAAAATCATGCCTCTCTGCTCATGGTTTTTCCAGCCTTGCTGCCGGCAGGCTTTCGTATGCAGATGTAACTGCCGAGATGGCTCAGGGAGAGGACTCTCTCAAGGTGACTTACTGGTCTCTTTAAGTAGTCTCCCTCCTTCTTTGTCTCTGTTCCTGCCTTTGGGGAGACCTGAAATGTGACACGTAGGTAACCCAGGCAAACATAAAGGTCCATCTACATCTCCACAGGGTTCCATCTGGCAAGTGCTCCCAAGTACACATTTTGGTGTCTCTTTGTATTTCCTGTAGTTTGGTGACATGTCACAGCCCTAATTTGAGTTTTACAGTTCTCAATTGTAACATTACATACATGTGGAACCTTTTGCATTACATATTTACCAGACTTGTAGTCTACATGTAGTTCTGTGTTACACGTGTGTGACCCTGTTTCTCCGTGACACATACCTTCCTCCTATCTGTATGGCCAGTACAGACAGAGGTGATGGGGAGAGCTTGACTAGTCTTTCATTGGTAGCACCGGTGGGGAGAGCCTCCAATTAGGCTTTATATTCACTAGTCTCTTATATTTTTCAGATGGGCATTGTTTCTTCATGCTGTTGCTGGGCAGAGTTCGGTTGGATAGGGTCAGAGGTTACCAGCACGTGACCCAATGTGAGGCTAATCTTTACCACTGCCCCTTTTAGTGTAAGGTAAAGTTCAGTTCTATCTTTGTTCCCCCAACCAATTTCCAATGTCTCCAGCTTCCACTGATAGCTCACTTTCTCATCCACCCTCCATCTGTGCCTTTAGAGATTAGGTCTGTCAGTTGAGAGTCAGCTATATTCTTCTCTTATCTTTTCTCTCACTCAAGAGAGAAATACTGCTTCCCCAGCTGCCTTTTGCTTAGCTCAGTGAAAGTTCATGGTCTGGCCTCATTCCTCTTCAGCCCTATACAATTTTACTGTCACAAGGTCTGACAACCCTGGTCCAACACCAGACGGAGATCGTCAACCCGCCAGTATCTGGTGGGAGGGACTACTGTCCTACGCCCCACCTAAGAGGAAGTCCTGACATTTTCGGGGGCCAAGGAAGAAAAGGGAAAGGGATGGGGGAGGCCCAGGCCTGGGGGGGGGGGCAAGACTCCTAGTACCTTTGACCCCAAAGGCCCCAGTTCATGCCCCCTGAGGGACGTAATGTCCAGTGTGGCTGGCACTAGTCCAGGGGGTTGTCCTGTCAGGGCAGCAGCCATATGCTGCATGAGGGCCACACAGCCAGCCAGGCAATCCTGCATCGAGAGCAGGACAACCCCACCCACTCCTATTGCGGGGGGGTTCTGCCCGCCGCCAGGTTCAGGTACTTGCTCCTCATCCTGTGAGGTGCTGAGCAGGGGGGCATCGGCCACTCTGCTGGCCTGGTTTTTCTTCCCCCCCTTTAGATTTTGCTTTGCCCATCCTCACTCTTAACGAGGTGGGGGGTGTTATACCTTCACTAACCGGGCTTAGACTCGTTAAACCTCACCGCTTGGTTGTTGCCTGTGGGATATTCCCAGTTCATAGGTCCAGCAGGTTGTGAGGGCCCCTCCCAATGACACCAGGAAGGCAACACAACGGTTGGGAATGACTAACAGTAGGCAAATGCACCACTGGGTGCCGGAGGCAATTCCCTGCCCTGAGCCAGCCCAGACCACTTGTTCATCCAATTGGTAGCAGCTGGGGCCTGGCGGCAAGAGAGCCGCCTCTCCAGTGACTGGATGAGGTGAAACACAACACGCCTTGCTCAAACATGTGAACTCCCACTGAAAAAAAGATCATGGACAAAACCACCAATTTAGCTGTTGGCTCCCACTTCTCCCAGAACGACCATTTCTGGCTCCCACTTCTCCCAGAATGACCAGCGGGCCCACCCCCAAACTCCCCGTGCCCACTTCTGCTACCGGCAGGAAACCCTTCCCCCTGGAGGGTCGCCTCCACTCACATCAGGGGTTCCCATCCACACCTCCCCCCCACCTCCCTCTCCTGCCACAAGAGGGAGTCCACCAGTCCCACCAGCACACAAAAATCACCCCAACAACACACTTCCGACCCCCCTCGCTAACCACCACACCATGACCAACCCCAAGTCACCCAACCCATTACCCAAATTTTACCCCCCACACACACTCATAATTCCCCACACACAAATATAACACCCCAACCCTCAGCGGGGGAACAGAGCCCTCACAGTATCTTCACCCCCCTGCTCCCAACCAGGCAGGGGGAGGCGAGGGCGCACTCCAGGCAGCTGTGCTGGGGCCACTTTGCAGAGTGTAGATGGTAGCTGCCTCCACTGCCTCCACTCGCAAAGGGTGCCGCCAAAGAGTCTGCCAGAGGGTGCCGGCCTCAGGGCATCTCCCCTTTCTGTTGTTACAGAAAGGGGTGATTTTTTAATAGGCTCTGATTCTTTTTGGATAGTTATTGCATTCTGGGTGGGTAGTTTGGGCCTGGTAAATCTTATCTTGCTGCAAGTTCAGACTATATGACCCTCGAGATCATTCAGAGCACTAAATGCCCCCATAGAAATTATGTTGGTGAAACACAACAATCCTTGCACAAACATATGAATTTCCACTGAAAAAAAGATCATGGACAAAACCACCGATTCAGCTGTTTTCTCCCACTACTCCGAGAAAGATCATTTAATTCCTGATCTCTCAGTCCTCATTCTGAAGAGGATTCTACACAACACCAGGTGACAGGGAGGTAGGGAGACACATGGACGTGTGACCGTGCACCTCTGCCCCTGCTTTGCACCCAGCACACACACACACACACACACTCCATGATGGGAGCCATGGCACCCTCCCCTGGATTGGGCTGGGAACAGCAGGCTAACACACATGATAGCACACTTAGGCCCAGTTGGGAAGTCCAGTGGGCGTGTTAGCTAGCCCCGACTGTGATCCTGTAGGTCTCTGGGATCATAGCCTGGGCTCAGCTCCAACACAGCCGGGACAACTGGCAGCCCGGTAAACATATGTGCCAGTGGCTCGCGGTTCTCAGCAGGCCACGGTCATGTTTGTTAACACCCATTATTGATTTGCTGATAAAATATACTTTTTTCTGCAGAAATATCCCAGCCAAAGGCTGGAAACAGGCAGGCTCGCTTGACTTAATATGCTTACTTTTCAGGGTGTTCATTGTCATGACATTGAGGCACACTGTATCATACACTCAGATTTTATTCACATGTCTACATATCCTCTCACTCCAGCATATCTGTTCACAGTGAATGAGCCTAGAGGCCTATGAGAGCCTAGGCCAAACTACTATAGTAATACATTTAGTTCATACTTGGCTTGTTTAAACGTACAGTTAGTCAATAGCTCGAAAAGACAAATATAAGCATGTTTAGCAATCAGTAGGGATTTGTGAACAGAACGCAATTTGGATGTTTGGCCATTTGGTCGTTCGGTTCAAAAACCGAGTTTGGGTTCAGTTGTTCGGTTCGGCGGAGTTCAGTTCGGCCAAACATTACAGAACATTTGAAATAGCACTATCAGTACCGATATTTATACCTAATTCGAAGATTTTCTTTTCGGTATCAATATCACTTCGCCCTGAGACCACCCCTGGTGCCAGGAAGTCTGCTCCTCAGCTGCCTCCCCCTTCCAGTCACGTTTTCCCCGCCCGAATGGGCCTTCTAGTCACGTTTTTCCCGCCCCAAACTCATCCGAACATGACCAAAGTGTTTGGGGTTTTTTGAGTTCAGTTCGGACTTCAGTCCAATCATCCGAACAGACTGAGTTTGGTCCGAACTCCGAACATTCGAACCATGTTCGCACATCCCTAGCAATCAGGAATGTGATGGGGAAAGCCACTGAGTGTTCTACCATCAGAACGCTTGGGAAGGGGTGTGATTCTAGGTGTTGTGATATTAAGGCACTCAGAAAGGGAAGTGGTCATGCCAGAAAGGTGTGTGGCGAATGGGTTTTCCTGTCCCTTGCACCTCACTGAATTTAATTCTGCTTGTACCCTTGCTGAAACCCAGCCTTGTTTGGTCTGAAAACTTGCATACTCTCACCAACAGTCCTTGGTCCAATAGAAGATCTCATCCTAACTACTTTGCCTCCAGCAAAATGAGACTCACAGTGAACTCTGTGCTGAGATGTCTCCATTCCTTGTATCAGCCTGATCAGCTGAGTAAGGCTCAGAATAAAAGCTGTCTGTCCTTGATGTTACGTGGATGTAGACCTGTCTCTCTCTGGGTATAGGGAAGTGAAGCATGCTGTGGAGATAAACAAGTCTATCTCTCCAAGACTATGGATTGGTCTCACCGTCACCCGCCCACAATTATGTCATGTTATAAAGCCAAATGCTTTCTAACCAAGTACTAATATCCTACTGCTCTGAATGTGGCTGCCTGGAAGTAGCTTGTTTCTTTTTTTACATAGCATCTCTTGTTCCCCCTTTCTGTGGGAACGGGGTGGCAGTGTCCAGCCAGAGTTTTAAAAAGTACTTGTAGGTCAGGGTTTCTCAGCAATTTCCTTTTGGCCCAGAGGAAGGAGCTTGAACTCACTGAGTGACTCGCAACAAGCCATGATGGAAGGAACAGAGTATAGCAAGGTACCTACTTTTCCTCTCATGCTTTACAGTTCAGGTAACTCTAGAGGTTCTGTGTTGAAGGTTGAAATAATTGATCTTTCTCTTCCTTATCCTTTTTTACACTAATTCTTTTATAAATTTATTATCAATATTTTCAAAGAACTGAGTTGCCAGGATTATATTAATTTTGTTTTGTTTTAGGGGATTTAAAAAATATTTTTATATCGTAATATAAAACTTTTTATTTTTTACTCATTTTTACATGTCATTTTTTGCATTGTTATCTGCCGTGAGACTTCAGGAGACGGTGCGGTACAAATCTAAATCAATCAATAAAATAAATATTAATCAGATTTTTGGCATCCAAATTTATTGGGGAGTTACTTTAAAATGTTCTATTACTTTTTTAAAATGTCACTTTATTTTCATTTCACAACCTATTTCAGGCTTCACAGCTTATCCTGATTTCCTTTTTCATCCTAATGGTCTCCAGGCACATAGTGCACAGGTGCAATGTTGACTGATACTTGGATTTCATCTCAGAAACATTTTGCTATACGTGATGTTGTGCCCAAGCTATGCTCAGTCTTGGCATGTTCCCATCGTGTTCTTTGTTCTATAACATATGTCTGCAAGTTCTCCTCAGAAACTGGAATGCCCTAATGCTGTGTTGTGGCATCCCAGTGAACAGTTCATGAGAACACAAGTTGCTAGGAGAAATGATGTATTTATCTGACTCTTTTGCAGGCCAAAGGAACAAGCGATGTCCAGGGGAATAGGTAAGAACAACTTTCACTGGGTTTCATTGATTTCCATTGACTGATAAGTTAGAATGGTAGGATGACTATTCCAGAGGCCTATGGTGTTCTCAAGAACCCTAGATAAATACCCATTTTAGGGGTACAGAGTTTCTCCTTTTGCACAAAGTTCCCATAAGTCTTTAATTGTTCTGAAAATGCGGG